>JAVSIQ010000135.1:0-224518 GCA_038502775.1 Hippodamia convergens | reverse complement strand
AATCGGTTCTTTTCTGCTTTTGTCTTTTTTCATTTCAGATTAAGAATTACGAGTCGTTTTGGGAAGAATCTGTGTATCCGAGCCCATCGACGGAAACATGAAGATGATCACACTGATGTCTTTCAAGTTTTTCCTGATATTTGATATTTTATGTTATTTTGTTTACGGGGAGGCAGGTTTTTTCGGCTGAGGTTTTTTTCCCTGGCTGTATAGTATCGTATGATACTATAGTATCATACAAAGAATGTTATGATACCCCGTTCTTTTTTTACCTCAGCTTAGGTACTTTTTGTTTCAACATTTATTGTATTATTTTAGCTCTTTTTTTCATAAGAATATATTTATATGTATATATATATATGTCTATATTGAATGACAATCATTATTCCTAGTAACTACATGATATATAAATAATACAACTCAGATGGTATCAATGTTTTCCTCCCAATTTAATTTTGAGTCGATTATTGTATTGAATGTTGCTACGGTTTCTAGTTTCCGTGTTACAGGGTGATTTTGGAATATGTCCAATGTTCATAATTCGCTAAATTTTTCACTTGTTTTTTCGAGCATTGCAGGCAGCTCATTTCAGAGAAAACATCTCCTGAAATCTCTTGAAGATGCCAGAGACTGGGAAACTGGGAAACGTCGAGAATTAATCCACGTCGAAGGCCGAAATGCTCGAGAAAACAAGTGGCATTGAAAGATGGCTGCGAAGCTTTTACCAATTAATCGCTATAACTTTCTCAGTATTTTGACAACGCTCTATCGAAATAAAAACATCTTTAGGCAGTTTTTTCAGTACTTATTACCGATGCTATCAAAATTTCAGTGCCGTTTCAAGTTTTGGAGAAATGAAAATAGTTTTTTTCAAATGGAAACCATAGTGTTCTATTATATTTTTCAATGGACTTTCCTTAGACAATTTCAAATCATAATATGCTTTCGAATTTATGTTTGAAAAATTCCGAAAAAACATTTTTCGATCAACAAAATCAAAAAAATTTTTGATTTTGATGCATATCTTTTTAACTGGGGAGGTCATAGGACTTGATATTCCACAATTGTAAGCTGTTTCTACTATGAACAGTATTAGAAAACAGAAATTTTGAATCTTTAATCGCAGTTTCCACGAAAGTTAATGAGAGCCTGCTGGAATTTTGTTGACTTAAAAGTGTTTTTTAGAAATTTTCGAGATAAATAAAATCGAAAGTATATCATAATATATAGTTTTAAAATCGTCTGAGAAAAGTCTATTGAAAAATATTATAGGACAGTATGTTTTCCATAAAAAAAAATTATTTCTATAAAACTGGAAGCGACACAGAAATGTCGATAGCACTGAAAAAACTGTCATGAAGATGTTTTTATTTCGTGAGCATATAGTTGTAATACTGCCTAATTAAGCAGTTACAATGATTATTGACCAAATTGCAAAATCACCGTACAGCATGGAAATTAGCAATTTATATTCCTCGAAAAAAGACAACATGACATGTCGATTAGTCATCTCTTTTTATTAAGGAGATGTAGTACTAAATCATTGGAATCTGACCAACCTGTACGATCACCTCCAGATAGCTCGTAACATATTTTTGACCAAACTTCTGTATATTCAAGAAGCGAAGTATGCAAATGAATTGAAACCTTCATAAACAAATTATCTCGGAGTTTTCAAAGGATGAAAAAAAATCGGGAAAATAAAAATGTCCAGAATTTGTAGAATTTTACAGTTTTTTTTTTCAAGATTTCCGCTTTTTTATTACAGTTTGGCGAATACGAAAATGGAGTAACGTGAAACAAGCAAGGAAAAATCCATGGGAAATGCGACGCAACCCCAAACTTCCCCAGCCTTCCACTTTGCCGCAATATTTAATTTAAGCATGGCCGCGCTTCTGACTGTCAAACCGATGTTGACTCCGTCTCTTTCTGTATAGTAATAAGATTTATACTCCGGCGTTCAATATTTCAATCCGGGTCGTCTGTTTGGATTCTTATAACACGTCATAAGCGGCCTCCTTCGGTTCCGGAGAAGCGAATAAAGTTCCACTCAACCCTCGGTAGAATGCATGTTTCGGAGCCTGAAGTATTCCATCTGCGAGCTCCTCGCATATTTGTGTTTCATATTTGTCTTTCTCTACGTCTTCAGTCCGGTTCTTATTATGTTGACATTGATAGAAGAATGCAGAACATGTTTATCGATTTGTGAAATAATATATATCTCGGAACTCAGTCTCTTGGAACGTCTCAGATGGTGGACCAGAATTTTTTTTTTAGTTTCATGTTTGATAAATGATGTTCATTCATACTAATTGTGTTATTCTCAATATAAAAGTGATGAATGAATTCTTATTCTTTATTTTTCAAAATATTGAAATAATCATTGAAACAGGACTCGAAATGTGTTAATGTAATACAAATTTACTATTTCAAAAAAAAAAAGCTAAAAATATTCTGCCTTTTCGGAGGTCATACCGCCAAATCGAAAAAATTTTTTAACTATAGATAAATTGAAAACACTAATCATCGAAATGTATACACTCTTCAATTTGTACGCACACCCCCATCAGATCAACTAAATACAAATGGCGACATCTAGAATCGAGAAAGAGAAGTTCTACATTTCCAGTTCGAAGGCAGAAAAAGTTAAAAAGTACATACTGCTTACATCCACTTTCACACAGATTTTAGCAGTGGCCCGAAATCAGGGTATCAAACAAGTTTTTCCGAGTGCTTAGATCACACAATTTTTTTCAACTATGAAGTGAAGTGATTTTAAGAAAAAGAAACAGTGAAACAACAAAAAAAATGATTTGCCTTCACGTAAGCAATACCGTCTGATCAAGGTTCTAGGAGCCAATAAATTTGTATATTCGTGTTGTATATTTAGATGATTACTTTTTTCATTCACTTTTTTTATTTCTTAATAACCAAGGTCTATTTTGCGTACCTAATCTCTTTTGGAAAGATAAAAATTCTTCATGATCCTTGTTTATAACAGAGTAGAATTTTGTATCTATTCAAAAAGTTGTGAAATTAATATGAAATTGGTTACTTTGAAAGGACCCTATAAATGTTAGATTGCTTGCTGAGAATATGGATTCCTTTGTCTTTTGTTCGTTTATCAAATTGATGTGAAATAAAATCATATCAACATGGTATTTTGGAACCATATTTTTCGAAGATATACTTTCCCCCTCATATCTTTCAGAATGGACGTACTCTTCCAATCCCTATGAGGTTTCAGCGTAGCCATACTGGCTTCAGCTTCTGAGAGAAGAAATGCTACGTTTCGAAGCAGATAGTGAACTGTCTCTTTATTTTTCAGGACCGCATGAACCTTATATAGAATACAAGCCATTCTGCCAAATGTATCTTTCCAGCTGCTGATGTATTACTAAAGAGTGATAGGTTAGAAACAGCGATTTTTACTCGCCTTGAATAAATAAATTAATTGAGTAAACCTTCCTGCCCACACTTTTCATTTTTCACTAACTAGCATGTACACAACTTCTTAGGTTCGACCTTCACTAAATACAGTATTATTATTATTATTATCATGAACAGGGGTCGTTGTGGCTTCGTAAGTACACACAGTACTTACAGTAAGAATTAATGCTTTTCTGTGTACTTACTAAAAGCGTTCCATTCGTTGTCTTGTCATGAATGAATTTCAGATCATCTCTAGGCGGAACTTTGTTGACTGAGCTTTCGCCCTTGCCTCAAATATCCACCAATTTATTATGACGGCTGATGTTAATATTCTTTTTCATCTTTGAATATTTGGAGAGGAACACCGATAAATTGTTTGACAGAAATTGCTTATATAGTCGGGTAGCACAGGTATATTAATAGAGTCCACTCTCTCCTGCTTTTCTGGGATTTTTACAATTCCTTCAATATCTTAATTAAAAGTTCAAGAGAGTATTTTGGGAGCATCGATTAGTACCCAGTTCGACGGCCTATTAGGCGTTTCTAGAGAACTGGACCTATTTGAAATCTGAAAATTGGGATTATATTATTGTTTCACATTATCTACCGATCTAAAATATTCTTGGAGCCTGACAACTTTCAGTAATACAGGAAGCGAAAAAAAAAATTTCAAAAATTTTTTTCTGTTTTTTGTTTTCGAATTTGATAGAGTATGCAATTCTGAATACATTCGTACTCAAATCGTTGCAATCATCAAAATACTTTCCAAAATATCAAGAAAAAACTGAAGAAAAAAGGGAGATAAGTGTATTCGGTATTATGTTTGTTTTTCCTAATCTAGATATCGTAATCACAAACCGTTTTCACATTTTTGAAGGCAAAGACTGTGGAAATACTGTACAATTTCAGAATTTTGAATAACCCGTCACAGGGTGTTCCAAATGTTGGTTCAAAAATTGGGATCAAAATTGGCTCATAACTTTCGTTTTTCAAATTAGAACCCTTTTTTTATGATTGCGTTGGATTCTGCGAAGAAAAATGATGATACTGTTCCAACATGTTGATGCTCCTTAAATGAATAATTCTTGAGTTATTCAGGATTTCCTGATTTCATGTTGTACGTACCGTCAAATTCATAGAATCTGTTTTATATCAACAATGACCTTGGTCATAGAAGATAAATTTCTCAAATAACTCACTAGTGACTTCCTCTTTTCTGAATTCATTTATCATTGTTATGGGCCAATTTTGATCTTAATTTTTGAACCAACATTTGGAACACCCTGTGACGGATTATTCAAAATTCTCAAATTGTACAGTATTTCCACAGTCTTCGCCTTCAAAAATGTGAAAACAGTTTGTGCTTACGATATCTAGGTTAGGAATAACAAACATAATACCGAATACACTTATCTCCCTTTTTTCTTGAGTTTTTTCTCGATATTTTGGAAAGTATTTTGACGAATGCAACGATTTGAGTACGAATGTATTCAGAATTGCATACTCTATCAAATTCGAAAACAAAAAAAACAGCAAAATCATTTTTGAAATTTTTCTTTCACTCCCTGTATAACTGAAAGTGGTCAGGCTCCAAGAATATTTTAGATCGGTAGATAATGTGAAACAATAATATAATCCCAATTTTCAAAAACGCCTAATAGGCCATCTAACTTGGTACACCCTGTATATAAAATTAAAATATTATGTAAGAATAACTAAATGAAACAATAAAAAGAAAATTTGCAAACTGTCCATTTCAGGTTAAAAACATCTAGCTTCACACGTTGTAATATTGGCTGCATTTAGCGGACACAACAGTTGTAAATCAGTTGCAAGATTAGTGATCGCATGCTCAACTTGATCATTGAGCGGACGCCATTTTTCTGAGCGACTCTTAATTACGCTCACTAAGCACAACACGTTGTGGCTGTCAAAGCAGAGGTTTTAGGGATTAGATATTTTCAAAGTGTAAACATTGAAGAAAGAAAGTGCCAATATGAACTCCCATGAATTGATACATGGAAATCAAAGTGTTCGATTAGACAAAATATAGAACGGAACATTTGGCCTTGGTAAAAAGCATTTTATTGACTGCTAAAGTTGTTCAACAAAAATGTGGACCACTCTGTATATTCTGCCTATGAAACTTCACATCAGATTTGCATGATTTTTTCCACATTTTGTGACAATGTGGAAAACACGAAATAAATAACCTGAAACGGAATGTTTTAATGAATATGAAAAACAAATAGAGCAATTATTCATATTTATTATGCGGTTTAATTTGAGAAATATATGAAGCATTCATTCGGACCACCGTTAAACGTATTTAGAAATTGTCCTAATTGGAAGAAAATGTATCCCTCCATCTGAGAGTATATTACAGGAGTTCGAATTTCTGACGTTTAAAAATTCAATAGCATTAAATTGAGTAGGGGAGGATAGCTTTCGTGACACTCTGATCGAGTTAAGAGGATCTTTATTTAATTTTGCTCCAAACAGTTTCATCAGAGGGGACCTGATTGCAATTCAGCACAGATGAGGGTTCCATGCTTTCAGCTCCTACGAGCTTCTACATTCATTGATGTTCCACCTCGGTGTTTCCAAGAAATAGACCAAATTTGATAATGCGTATTTGAAATATTTTCTGCACAAGTTCTTCATGAAAAATTCAGTTAATCTCTGCTTTATGTATGTTCAGATATCTATTGAAATATATTATGGGAGGTCTCTGCATTTTTCTGGAATTTTTTAGGGATTTCCCTCCCAGTCTTTGAAGCAAAAATCAAGTAGAAATTGAAACGTTTGTGTAAGATCCGGGCTTGAAGTTTCCAAGATTTACGAGTAACTTTGGTTTCAAATACCTCTATCGTGTATATTTCATATGAAGGTTTTTTTATATTATGACTTAAATATTTTTCTCTATTTCAGTATCGTAATGAGTTCATTACAGTACTAAAAGTAATGCTGTAATGAAACTCATTACAGCATTGTTTTCAGTTATATTTTTCGTTTTATGGTTGTCAGTACTGACCTCCGATCGAATCAAGTTTCGAATCAAATCAATTCAAATTCCGTGATCTGTCAAATTTCGTATGTCACACCAACTGCCAAGACACAATACAAAAGTCACTAATCTGAATTTTCATTTGAATTTCGAGAGTATTTCACAAAAATTGACTGAAATAGAGAAAATACCGTCTAATACTCGTTGCAGAAGGCAATTCCAACACTCATGCTATCGAAAACTCGCTCCTTCGTCGCTCGTTTTCGAACTTCGCATTCGTGTTGGAATAGGAGCTCATTCTGCAACTTGTTTTAGAATATACTATTATAGGTTCTATTAAGTGGGAAAAAACATCACCTTTAGGAACAACCTCTATACGTTTTTCAGTAATGAATATGGCTATGGATGTGGCAGGACTAGTCAATAAATATTTTCGCAGGATTAGACTTTTTTTTGAATAATTTGGTCAACATCAATTCTGTCCAAACGTAACCACAATAACTTTCCATGGTATAGGACACTTTTGAGATCCGAATGCGTTAGCAAATGAGCAAAATTCAACGAAACCATCTGGAGATGTGACCATCTGAATTTTTATAATAAACAGTGGTTCTAAAAATACTGATTGAATTAACACGGAAAAATTATATAGTTGTAAAGTTTTGTCATGCCGACAGGGACAACATATACAAAACTGAAGTTCTGATTACCAATAAAACGCTCTGTGACAGGACGATTTTTACCCTGAGTTGATGTTCTTGTTATTATGTGTTTAGGAATTAATTTTTATTGTATTGTTTTGTGCTTTGTTGTTGTGATCTAGGCTGATAACAAGTGAGATATTTTCATACATATACAGGGTGTTTCATTGGTAAATTAACATACGGTAACCTGAGCTAGAACTACCCTAGGTGAGTCCAAAAAAGCCCATATATGTCAGGTCTAATCAATTCCATAACCGAGATACAGGGTGGTTCATGTATTCACCAATTTCAATTGCTAATAACTTTTGAACCAACCGGTATATTTGGTTGATACTTGGAACGTATAGGAACCTTCCACAGGTCGATCAATTCATATTTGAATTCCTGAAAAATTCCAGGTCCGTATTTGAAAATTTGGGACTTCTTCCAAGCTGAGATTCAACACACTGTATATTAAAAATTTGGAATATTTTTGAGAGATTTAGAAAAAACAGAAAATTTCTTTGGGGTTCAATAGTTTTCATCGTCCCGCACGTGATTTTGCTCAAAGAAAGCTTCAGGGAAATCTCCAATTGAATATTTGAATTCCAATAATTTCGTAGAAAAACTAGTTCATTGTAATCAAATTGAAACAATTTTTCTCGAATTGATTAAATTCTTTACATTTTTCAATATTCTATTGATCTATTGTATCCCACAAGTAGACTACGACAGTTTCTAATTTCTACAAAATGAATTTTGACAACTGGTACCTTCAATATGAGGAATTTGCATGAATGGGCTGAAGAGAATCCACATGCGGTCAGGCATACGATATCCCAATACAAATTTTCAACAAAAGTACGGTGGGGCGTTTATAAAAATCGATTGATTAGACCTTAGACCGCACACGTCCTACCAAGACGGTTTTCATGTGATCTTTAATAAGATTTCCTTCAAAATCATCTTCCTATATTACTCGAAGGTACGCACAATGCAGGAATGCATTTTCAGCATTTCAGAGTAATGTTCAGATATTCTTGAGATCATTACTTTCCAAATCTGTTGATAGACAGAGGTTGACTGCATTTCTGTTCCGCTAGATCAGTGGTTTTCAAACTTTTTCATGACACGACCCCCCATAGTATAGCAAAAAATTTCGCGACCCCCTCAATCCTGGTATTTTTCAAGTAGGAAATGTATTTATTGTCAATGCGAGAAAAATCGTTGGAGACTTGATTGTTTCATATCATTTTCATTTGTGAAGATACGAGTATGGGTCTGATCAATCGAAATTTGCTTTAACATAGATAGGTTAAGTGGTTTTCAATAGGCTGACCAGACTTATAGAACTTTGAGCTGAACTTTTAGTGTTAACACAAAAACAAACAAAATAATTCATTTCCAGAATAAGCCAAGTCAGTTAATTAGGAATTCTTTTTGACATTTTCCTTTTGAAAATAGCTTTTTCTTTCTGACCTAAACGTCTTCGAGGGCAGGATGCAAAAGAAAAACTTCAAGGCTTTACAAGAAAAATTGAATTGTGGTCCTCGTCTTTCATTGAAGGTATGAGAAGTGAGATTACATCAATTGACATACCTGGTTTTTCAAAAATCTGGAAAAGGTTAATTTATTTCGGGCATAGGTGAAAAATCGAAATTCTGATACTGGGGTTTTTAGTAATTTCCTCAGAGGAATCGAATGGACCCATCAGATTTTGAGCCCAAAAGGGCTCTATCGAGATATGAGCCCAACTTTGAAATTTCAAACGAAAACCCATCTTTTTTATTGCAGATTCGGATTTAGCGGAAAATTTTCCATTCCGAATTGGTTAAAACCAAAAATTGTTTCATCCTTATTTGGAACCTATGCAGCGTTTTTTGTTTAAAAATCTGCGGCGTTCATTCAGACCAGTAGAGTAGAGAGAGTAGACCCCAGTATCAGAATTCCGATTTTCCATCTGTTGCAGAATAAAATTACCGTTTCCAAACTTTCGAACCACCTCTTATTTTCGAAATGAAAATGTTATCATATAATGTGAAGAAAGAATAAATGGTCTCATTACTTCTCAGTGAACAAAAACAAGCATTAGAGTAAATTAAAATGAACTAGTAGTCGAAATGTTTTTTTTTGTTGTTGATTTATTTGTATATGGTAATAAAATACCAGTTTTCATTTGATAACCATTTCTTGATATATGTATCCTTTTATAATTTATTAATGTTTTTAAATGAAGTAGGTGCCTAGTTCTCTCGACTACTCGCGACCCCCCAACAAAGGCTTCGCGACCCACAGGTTGAAAAACACTGCGCTAGATCACCAGATTTCAATCCTATTGATCATTTCGTTTGGAGTTATTTGAAATGTTCAATCTGAAAAAAGAAATGAGGAGATATCGAAGTCGCCTGTAATAAAATACTTTATAATCCAGACATGATCAGAAGAGTATGAGATATATTTTGAAGCATGTGCATTGAAAATAGTGTTACTTTCAAGTAAATCACGTTGAGTGTTTATGATTTTTTATTTCTTTTTATCTATTCATTCATCGTTGTTGACTTCGAATAAATTTTTCTCAATCAATAATTTTGTTCCGAAAACACATTGAAATGACTTCAGAATATTATGAAATACGAATTTCCAATTAGTGGAAGAAAAAAATTCAATTTGATCACAATGTACCGTTTTCCTGAGAATTCCAATATTCAATTGGATCTTTCCCTGCTTCATTTGAGCAAAATCACGTGCGGGACAATGAAAACTATTGAACCCCAAAGAAAATTTTACGCTTTTTCTAAATATCTTAAAAAACTCCAAATTTTTAATATACAGGGTGTTGAATCTCAGCTTGGAAGAAGTCCCAAATTTTTCAAATACGGACCTGGAATTTTTCAGAAATTTAAATATGAATTGATCGACCTGTGGAAGGTTACTATACGTTCCTAGTATCAACCGAATATACCGGTTGGTTCAAAAGTTATTAGCAATTGAAATTGGTGAATACATGAACCACCCTGTATCTCGGTTATTGAATTGATTAGACCCAACATGTATGGGCTTTCTGGACTCGCCTAGGGTAGTTCTAGCTCAGGTTACCGCATGTTAATTGACCAATGAAACACCCTGTATATGTATATGTAGGGGGACCGAGGGGATTTGAAACAGAGGTGAGTTGGAAAAAATATCGATTTCCCGAAATTTAAAATCGTTAACAAGATAACAAATATTAATTATATCACTTTCACACACGCGCAGACTTTCAATGATCGCCAGTGACGCTATAGGCAAGCGGTTGAGTCGTTCTGGAAACCACGTCTCAGAAATCGTAAAAAGTAAATTTGTCACGTTTTTTTCAGTAACCTCTAGTTCAATGATTTGTTTAGAATACAATTCAAACTATACAGGGTGAGTCGGGAGGACGTCCCAAACTCCAGGTTTATATTCTACAGGTCGAAATAATTTCGAAAAACTCATATGTTGTTATCCGATTTTCATTTGTTTTCAAACTATAGCGTCATTTAAAAAAACAACATTTTTTACATTGAAATATTTTTATTTATAGCATTATTTTAATAAATGCTAAAAAATCCCGCCATTAACATCCAAACACATTCGACTTCGTCTGCGAAGGGCTCTCATTGCTCTTCTAATTGATTCGTGTCTTTCTTCAATAAGCAATGCCGCAATGCATAAATTACCCTATAGTTTGAAAACAAATGAGAATCGGATAACAACATATGAGTTTTTCAAAATTATTTCGACCTGCAGAATGCACACCTGAAGTTTGGGCCGTTCCTCCCGACCCACCCTGTATATGAATTGAAAGCTTATTTATTCAGGATTCAATTCATTATATAATTACAGCTGAATCACGTATGTTTTTTTTTCATATTTTGTTGTAAATGACGAAATTGCAGCGATTTCGACCCTGAGGAGATTTGAAACAGAGTGTTTCAACTCACCTCGTTGCAAGTCTGTATAGCTTATTTTTCCAGCTAATGAGTTTTCTGGTTATTTTCCGTTTATTTCACGTCAGCATGTCTACTGATAATGAAATAAAGAGGTAACTTTGCAACAGAAATGTTTTTGGGATATTGCTCCCAGTTACAACATCAATCAAATTTCAGGTCTAGAAAGCAAAGCTTGGGCCCTTGAAGCTTGTACATTTTTTTTCTTATTTATTCCTTGACTAGCTGGCGCGGCGAACCTTGTTTCGCCTCAGAGATACATAAAGTTGTATCAACAAAACATTGGTATTTTGTCAAGAAGGAGGTATATTAGGCAAAATTAAAGTACAAAATATACAAAAAATTTAATTACATTAAAATAGGTAGGTATATACTTTGTTATTAACATTAACACTTTATTTGAGCGCTAACTTATTATTATTTAAAAAATGTATCATTGTAGAACTTTTTTTCCCGGGTGCAAGAATAATAAGAGCAGAAGGTTTGCCGACTCGTGAACACGCAACATACAACCGGCCATGAGAAAAACAATTATTTTCTAGATTTATGCCACACACACTCAAGGATTGGCCTTGGGATTTGTTAATTGTCATAGCAAACATAAGACGAATTGGAAGTTGAATTCTCCTTAACTCAAATGGCATATCTGTTGGGTTCATCGGAATTATGGGAATGAGAACTTCCTCACCTTCATATTTTCCTTTGAGTATTGTGCAATGTGCAATTATCTGTTCTGGTCGAATTCTTCTACTGACCAGATGAAAATGTGTGCATGTGGCAGGCCTCGTTTTTGCAATTCAATTGAATACATCCAGTATCGTGTTTCCCCGAAGACATGTTTTGTATTAAAATTCATTAGTGATTTCACGTTTTGTTTGAATACTCGTGCAGTGATGTCATGTCGATCAATTGATGTTTGTCCGGGAAGAAGCAGTTGAGTGATTTATTCCCATTTTGGATTTTAGGTAAATGTAATGAATACATCAAGACAACCATAATTTCAAACGTATGTCAATTCATCTTGTGCATATTCATGCATATGATGCGGGCTGCCAATATACATTGCTGGTAAAATTGTCAATCTACCTACATTGGCTGCATTTCCTTCGGTGTCGATTGCATCTCGTAACTCGTAAACAGTGGCGTAACGTACACCCCCTCAGCCCACCCGTTGGGGGGGCCCGCGGGGTCTGGGGGCCCGGTTGTTGAAATTTTTATTTAATTTTTTCTTTATCTTGTAACGAAGCGAACTTCGTCACTTAGAACATACTGTATATTTTCCAACTGTTTCTAAATTCAAACACGAAATTATTTCTTATTGTGACGAGGTGAACTTCGTTACTCGAATCATCCTGTATAATTTCCAACAATTTTACATTCAAACATAAAATTATTTCGAGTTTCATATCGTGAAAATCTAATAAGCCAATTTCAGATTTCTACCTATGTAGAAAAAACTTACGTTCGCCGTAGTCGGCGACGTTATCTGCACCATATGTGTTTTTTGTGCGGAGCGGCAATTGTTTTCACGATATCCGGGACTCGAAATATTCCCCCTCCAACCGACCTTATAAATTCGGCAGTTTTGAGGCGGACAGTCAGAGTTCTTCGAGTTCTCCGATAGTTTTTCGAATTTTCCGATAGTCAGTTTTCTTCGAGTTCTCCGATAGTTTTCCGAATTTTCCGGTATCTAATTCTTCGAGTATTGAATTCACCGAGTCAGTTCTCACTTCGGTTAGAGTTTCGAATTTTCCGATAGGCGAGTTTTAAGTTCTCAGATTTCCGAGTTTTTTTAGTTTTCCGACGACGGGATTTTAGTTCCGAAAGTTTTCTGAGTCGGTAGATTTTTGTGCTGGTTTCAACTCCTTATATTCGGTGTTTCCAACGAACGAGATAGGACTCAAGTGTTGTGTCGAAACCAGAAATCCGCAGGATTGGTAAGACCCATTTTATTCACCTGTCTACGTGGCCGGCAAGTTTTCCTGTACTATTCGACGGGGGGGCGACATCCGGAATTTATACTCATCATTATTGTGTTCTTAGCATTTCTTCGCGTGGCCTACGTTTGTGTCCCGGTGGTAGAGGTATCGTTGAGTTGGTACTCTTTCACCCCTCAGGTAGAGTCGGTCTAGGGTTCCTTGCTTGTGGCTCTCCTTCGCGGGAACTCTGAGCAGACTCTTCGATCCTGAGGAAAAGGGGCCGGTGTCCTCATTTCCGGGTTCGGTTACCTTCTTGCCAGATATACACATCTTCTGTTCCCCAACTCGTTTTGGCGGGTGCGCCAATACGATCTAAACCTAGGTTACTGTTACTCAGTATTTATTCGCGTGGTCTACGTTTAGGCCCCGGTGGTAGAGGTATCATTGAGTTGATACTCTTTCACCCCTCAGGTAGAGTCGGTCTAGGGTTCCTTGCTTGTGGCTCTCCTTCGCGGGAACACTAACAGACTCTTCAACCCTGAGGAAAGGGGTAAATTGTCCTATATTTCCCCACTGTAGCTGTCATCTGGCCAGCGAATTTCGCAACGTTTGTTCGGACTCCATTTTGTCAGGCGCGCCGACGTGCGCAGTCCTGGTTTTCTTTGCGCCTGTCTGGGGGATATTGGACAGGACTCTTCGAGTCAAGGGGGAGGGGGACAGTAGATCGCGTGCGCGCGCAGGACAGGACAACTTGTTGACAGGTAGACAGCGTGCACCGCCTTTCACCCGCTACATTGTATGCTTTTCACTGGTAATCAAGATAATAAGGTTACTGGCTGTCGCTCTCTCATTAAACTGTTTTCACACCACGCATTTTAACCGCTTCACATACGCCGCCCGCTCACCTCGCTTCATTTTATTCCGTCCGTCATTTCTGTTGAATTTCCTTTGTAACTTGTTGGTGTATATTGTTAATTTTGCTGCTTTTCACCTCATTCGTTTCATTGCAGCACCGTCAATAAATTACAGCATTTCGTGTGGCATTAAAGTATTTGTATTTAGTAATATATTGTGTCTCGTCGAAGTGAGTTTTATTTATTTAGTTCAAAGTCGCTCCTCTTCAGTGGAAGAGATAACAACATATCAATCGCTACCACCCCAGATTGAATCGAACCTTGTCTCCAACTGTAGAAAAGCTACCCAGGTGGACAACTGTGAGCGACGTAAGGAATTGCGACCTTGTAAAACCTATCGCAATTGGCGCCCGAGTAAGCTTGGAAAGGTAGTGGTAGGTGTAAGTCGCAACCAGGAGAAAAACGCCGTCACAATTTGGCGCCCGAGCAGGGACCTAATTTCTTCGCAATAAGGCCGAACAGAAAAGGTTTTAGGGTTGACATGGAGGTGAACAGGTTAAGAGCTGAAGAGCTGAGATGGGAGCTGAGAGCTCGTGGCCAGCGGGTCGGAAGGACCGTCCAGGAAAACCGCCTGGAATTGAGGAGGGCGCTGACGCAGAATGCGCAGTTCTGTACCGTAGACAGAGACATCGAAGAGGAATTGGATGATGCAGGTCGAATCCTGAGGAGCCTGGTGGAACAGGTTCAGGAGTTCGACGAAGACAACGCTAGGAATGAGGAATCCCGCATCCGTAGTCGGCTCATCCATTTCCAGAACCGTCTGAGTCAGATGAGGCCGACGACAGCGGAGGAGAGGAAAAAGGCCAAAGAGCTTACTGAGTTGTGGAGGCAGACGGACGAGATGCTGAGAGACGCCGTACTGCTGGCCGAAGCCAGAGCCACTTTGAGCACGCCGTTGGGTGCTGAACCGCTGATTTCTTTCGAGGATCCTCCACTGGATAACTCAGGAGCTGTCAACTCGGAAAGCGGAAGCGACTCCGAGGAAGATGCTGGGGTCACGCCGGACCCAGGCAGGGAGTCAGGAGCTGTTCGGAACCACATGCAGCTGAACCGAACAGGACTACCGGAGAACCAGGAGGGAGGTCTTTCTTTGAGTTTCTTCCGGAATTTGCACGACAGGGCTTGTGAAGCTGTTCGTCGACGGCTGAACTTCACAAGTTTCTGGGGGACAGGTAACCAGGGAAGGTCTGGATCGCCCGTGCCAGGAAACCGGAGGGCGGTAGCTGAATCAACTCGGCGGATTTCGTTCCCGTTTCTGGAGCCGGAAGAAACGAGGTCAACCGAGGAGGAAGACGAAACTCATACGGTTGCACCGAGAGAGCGAGACCGACCCAGTGAGTCGGAGAGGTTGCCTCAAGGTCGAACCGGAGAGGATGACCGAACGAGACGGGATGGGACATCCCAACAGCAACCCAGTCAGCCGTTCATACCGGTGTACAAGTGGAATGTGCACTTCGACGGGTCGGCAGACGTGGACGCTTTCTTGCAGGAGGTCGAGCAATTAGCGGTGACTCGCAGAGTCACGAAGGAAGGTTTATTGGAGTCAATCTTCGAGCTGCTGCGGAAGGACGCTAGGAGGGACTGGTACATCCCCAGGAGAGGGTGTTTCAGCGATTGGGAGGATTTAAAGGAACAACTTCGTGAGGCTTTTCTCCCCCTCGATTACGAGGAAACCCTCCTGGAGGAGATCAGGAAACGTACCCAAGGAGAAGGCGAAAAACTATTACTTTTCGTAACCAGGATGCAGAACCTCTTCCTGAAGCTTACCGTAAAACGACCCTCCGAAGAAGAACAGGTGGCCATAATCAGGAAGCGGCTGTTACCGGCGTTGCAGAAGGCATTGGCCTTCCAGGAGACGAAAACTTACGCACAACTGCTAGCCAAAGGAAAGGTGTTCGAGTTGGTCCAGTGGAATACCGACCAGTACATTCCACCTCCGACTCGAAAAGGGCTGATTGATGATCCACACCTGGTATATGAAGGCCCCTGTCGAAGACCGTCACAGACGCTGACTGTCGAGTCCCCGTCGCCTGTGAGGCCAGAGGCACCGAGAGCGTCGCCTAGGATTGACGAAAAGCCGCGGGCAGGAAGTCCGACTCGACTCAGGCTGACAACCCATCAAGTCGCATGAGGAAAACTATTCGCTTCGCTGATGTAAGGGCTGATAGGATGCAGTGTTGGCGTTGTGGAGAAATGGGACACTTTAGGAGAGAGTGCCGAGCGACGCCAAAAATCTTCTGTTCCCGATGTGGAAAAGAAGGTGTCTTATCCAAGGATTGCCGATGTTCGGAAAACTAGAACGGAGCTGCCTCGCGGGGAGGAGACAGTTCCGTTCGACAGCATCCCCAACCCAGCAACCTAAGCAGCCGCAAGACAATCGGCCAATTGTCATCGTTCACATCGGGCAACAACCCGTGAGAGCCCTGTTGGATACTGGTGCATCCAGGTCTTTCCTGAGTAGCAGGGCGGCAGAGGCCTGCCGAAGGATTTTCGTTTGGCCGTCTGCAGTTTCAGACGTGTTGGCCACCGTGGCTGACGGGAATTCAGTCGCCGTTGAAGAAGTGTACGAGCCGAGATTACTGTTCGGAGAGGAGGAGGTCAAAGCCCGGCTTTATTTGGTGCCCAACCTGCCGATAGATCTCGTTCTGGGAATGGACCTACTGAATTCCCACGACTTCAGGATCGATTTGAAGACAGCGAGATGCTATCTGAAGGGCGAGTTGTTGGAAGGAGCCGTTTCTCCAGCCGTCATCCTGCACAACTCGTCGATCAGTTCCTGGGCCAGCGGGAGGAGCAAGTTCTCCGGAAGTTCCTGGATCAGGAGCTGGCAGGATTTGATCAAGTCCAAGGACTGACGAAGATGGCAAGACACGAGATCAAGATCAAACCAGGAACTGAGCCGATCAAGCAGAGATACCGTCCGTGTAACCCGAAGATGCAGGAGATAATCGACCAGGAAGTTGACCGGATGTTGGAGGAGGGTATCATAGAACCCTCGAGATCCCCATGGAGTTCCTGCGTCGTTATCGTGAAGAAGGCTAACGGAAGTCCCAGGTTCTGCATAGATTTTCGAGCGGTGAATGAGGTCTCGATAAAGGATGCTTACCCGCTGCCGTATATCGCCGGCATATTGGACAAACTCAGGCGAGCGAAGTACATCTCTACGTTGGACTTGAAACAGGGATACTGGCAGATTCCTCTTACGAAGGAGAGTAAGCCAATTACCGCTTTCGCTGTGCCTGGAAGGGGTTTGTTTCAGTTCCGGGTTATGCCGTTTGGCCTTCACTCTGCCGGCGCAACTTTCCAGAGACTGTTGGACCGTGTTATCGGTCCGGAGCTGGACCCGATTGCCTTTGCGTATCTGGACGATATAGTGGTCTTAGGGGAGACTTTCGAGGAGCACCTGGAGAACTTGAAGGTGGTGTTTCGTCGCCTCCGGGAGGCAAACCTCAAGATAAACCCTGAAAAGTGCGAGTTCGTGAGAAGTTCTCTCAAGTACCTGGGCCACGTGATCACCGCAGAAGGAATCGCAACCGACCCTGACAAGATTGCTGCCATCAATTCCATGAAGCCACCGAGGAATGTTCGCGAACTTCGCCGATTCTTCTGGGAGTGGCGAGCTGGTACCGAAGATTCGTGGACGATTTCACGAAGATAGTTACGCCACTCACGTTGTTGCTGAAGAAGAAGCAAAGGTGGAAATGGGAGGATGCGCAGCAGCAGGCTTTCGAGGCGCTGAAGAGGAGGCTCACCGAGTCACCGGTGTTAGCCTGTCCGGACTTTTCTCAACCGTTCACGCTGCAGACAGACGCATCCGAGAATGGCCTCGGAGCGGCCTTAACCCAAGTTTGTGATGGACGCGAACGGGTGATCGCCTACGCCAGTCGCACTCTGAATGGTGCCGAGAAGAACTACTCGGTGACGGAGAAGGAATGCTTGGCCATTGTGTGGGCCATAGACAAGATGAGGCCATACTTGGAAGGTTATAGGTTCACCGTTATCACCGATCAGTTTGCGGTGGCTGCAATCCATAAAATCCCCATCGGGTCGGATTGCAAGGTGGTGTGTCTTCCTGCAGCAATATGATTTCGAGATCAAGTATAGGAAAGGTGCCCTGAACCGAGTAGCGGACGCCCTGTCGAGAGATCCCCTACCGTCCGAAGAACAAGTTTGTGTGACCGAGAACCCGATCAGATGCCCCTGGTATGTCAAGAAGTTCCAGGAGGTTTCGAAGAACCCCTCGGATTTTCCGGACTACAGGATCCAGGAGGGAAGGTTGTACAGGCATTTCTGGAGTTCGGATGACTTCACGGAAACTGAAATGGGAAAACCATGGAAACTGTGCATCCCGACTGAAGATCGGCAGTCTGTTCTACGGGAGAATCATGATGTGCCAGTAGCCGGCCACTTGGGAGTCGCGAAGACCATTGCTCGAGTGGCCCAGAACTACTACTGGCCAGGGATGTTCCGTGAAGCGGCCCAATACGTGCGTAGGTGCCAGCAATGCCAGAGGTATAAAGTCTGTCAGCAGAAACCTGCAGGGAAGATGCAGCCGCACCGCACCAGCGAGCCGTGGGAGACCGTCAGTACGGATCTGGTAGGACCTCTACCACGTTCGAAGAAGGGGAATACTTACCTGGTTATGTTCCAAGATCGCTTCTCAAAGTGGATCGAATGCAGACCTCTTCGGGCAGCTACAGGCAAGGGAGTATTCCAGGCTTTTTACGACCTGGTGGTGTTGAAGTTTGGATGTCCGAAGACCGTAATGAGCGACAACGGTTCACAGTTCGACGGGCGCCTATTCAAGGGTAACTTGAAGAGTTTGGGCATTCACCACCGATTCGCTCCAGTATACACTCCGCAGTGCAACCCCGTGGAAAGGGCAAACAGGACGATCAAAACCATGATTGCGCAGTTCTGTGTGCAAGATCATCGCTCCTGGGATGAGCATCTTGGAGAACTGGCATTCGCGTTGAACTCTGCCAAACATGAATCTACCGGATTCACACCGGCGTTCCTGAACTTCGGCCGGGAGTTCCACTCTCCCGAAACGAACCGTCGCACCGAAGGAATGAGGGATGTTGCAGAGGATTCGACCGAAGAACCACCTGTCCGAGGGGTAGACCAGTATGCGACTCGTCTCAAACGATTACGAGAGACGCGGGAGTTCGTTAGGCTCCGGTTGGACCGAGCTTTTAATCAGCAAAGCCGTTATTACAACCTCCGGAGGAGGGAGTGGTCGTGCCGGGTCGGAGACAAGGTCTTGCGCCGGGAACATCCGTTATCGTCGGCGGTTGGCGGTTTCGCGTCTAAGTTGGCCCCCAAATATTCCGGTCCGTATACGGTTGTAAAGGTAGTGTCTCCCGTAGTTTACGATTTGAAAGATGCATCGGGAAAATACCTCCGTCATATCCACGTGAAGGATTTGAAACCGTTTCACGAAGGTGAGCAGAGCGGTGAGCCGTCGTCATCTGCGGGATGCCTGCAGATATAGGGTGAAAAGCATACGAAATTGAACCGTCCGCAACCGAAATGCCGTCCAGGTTTGGAACCACGATGAAGAGACCAAGTTTCGTGGATTCTCAAGAGGTATCCAAAAGGCGGGTAGACGTAGAAGTTCAATAGAATACTGTTGTAGTTCTGTCATCCAAGAGACCACGGTTGGCTACACCCCAAGTTTGTCCTAACTTAGGAGACCGCAAGGCGGATTCGGATTCCCCAAGAGTGAGATCGTCGGTCGTAATAGACGAAGTCCGAATAAGAGACACTAATCCCTTTTAAGTTTCAGAACAGAGATGTCCAAAAAGGGTTAGGGATCGAATCGACGCCGAGGTGGTGGGTTCCATGACGGCCAAGTACGACCTGCTGATAGGAGACTGTGAAACAGGTTCAGGCTGGAGGAACATGTCAAGGGAGGGTTCCTGCCTGAAGCCATCCACCCACAAGTCCACGGTCCAGGAGGTGTCGCCTGAGAGGTCGTCGAGCGCCAGACAAGGCGTTGGTCAAGAGGCTAGGTCAGACAGATCGAATACCCGATCTGTGGGGGTTCACAAAATCTTCTGCGACCCCTGACGAACCTCCAACCCTGGCCGTTGGAGATTCGTCCGGGAGTGCTGTTGGCTCTGTGCCAATAGTCCGCCAAATGGCGAGGTGGCTGGCGACGATGAGGTTAAGAAAAAAAAAACCTTCGTTTTTTTTTCGGTAAGTGGAGGGGGTGTGTAACGAAGCGAACTTCGTCACTTAGAACATACTGTATATTTTCCAACTGTTTCTAAATTCAAACACGAAATTATTTCTTATTTCGTATTGTGACGAGGTGAACTTCGTTACTCGAATCATCCTGTATAATTTCCAACAATTTTACATTCAAACATAAAATTATTTCGAGTTTCATATCGTGAAAATCTAATAAGCCAATTTCAGATTTCTACCTATGTAGAAAAAACTTACGTTCGCCGTAGTCGGCGACGTTATCTGCACCATATGTGTTTTTTGTGCGGAGCGGCAATTGTTTTCACGATATCCGGGACTCGAAATATTCCCCCTCCAACCGACCTTATAAATTCGGCAGTTTTGAGGCGGACAGTCAGAGTTCTTCGAGTTCTCCGATAGTTTTTCGAATTTTCCGATAGTCAGTTTTCTTCGAGTTCTCCGATAGTTTTCCGAATTTTCCGGTATCTAATTCTTCGAGTATTGAATTCACCGAGTCAGTTCTCACTTCGGTTAGAGTTTCGAATTTTCCGATAGGCGAGTTTTAAGTTCTCAGATTTCCGAGTTTTTTTTAGTTTTCCGACGACGGGATTTTAGTTCCGAAAGTTTTCTGAGTCGGTAGATTTTTGTGCTGGTTTCAACTCCTTATATTCGGTGTTTCCAACGAACGAGATAGGACTCAAGTGTTGTGTCGAAACCAGAAATCCGCAGGATTGGTAAGACCCATTTTATTCACCTGTCTACGTGGCCGGCAAGTTTTCCTGTACTATTCGACGGGGGGGCGACATCCGGAATTTATACTCATCATTATTGTGTTTCTTAGCATTTCTTCGCGTGGCCTACGTTTGTGTCCCGGTGGTAGAGGTATCGTTGAGTTGGTACTCTTTCACCCCTCAGGTAGAGTCGGTCTAGGGTTCCTTGCTTGTGGCTCTCCTTCGCGGGAACTCTGAGCAGACTCTTCGATCCTGAGGAAAAGGGGCCGGTGTCCTCATTTCGGTTTCGGTTATACTTTCCAGATATACACATCTTCTAACTAACGTTTTGGCGGGTGCGCAATACGATCTAAACTTACGTTACTGTCTACTGTATTTATTCGCGTGGTCTACGTTTAGGCCCGGTGGTAGAGGTATCATTGAGTTGATACTCTTTCACCCCTCAGGTAGAGTCGGTCTAGGGTTCCTTGCTTGTGGCTCTCCTTCGCGGGAACACTAACAGACTCTTCAACCCTGAGGAAAGGGGTAAATTGTCCTATATTTCCCCACTGTAGCTGTCATCTGGCCAGCGAATTTCGCAACGTTTGTTCGGACTCCATTTTGTCAGGCGCGCCGACGTGCGCAGTCCTGGTTTTCTTTGCGCCTGTCTGGGGGATATTGGACAGGACTCTTCGAGTCAAGGGGGAGGGGGACAGTAGATCGCGTGCGCGCGCAGGACAGGACAACTTGTTGACAGGTAGACAGCGTGCACCGCCTTTCACCCGCTACATTGTATGCTTTTCACTGGTAATCAAGATAATAAGGTTACTGGCTGTCGCTCTCTCATTAAACTGTTTTCACACCACGCATTTTAACCGCTTCACATACGCCGCCCGCTCACCTCGCTTCATTTTATTCCGTCCGTCATTTCTGTTGAATTTCCTTTGTAACTTGTTGGTGTATATTGTTAATTTTGCTGCTTTTCACCTCATTCGTTTCATTGCAGCACCGTCAATAAATTACAGCATTTCGTGTGGCATTAAAGTATTTGTATTTAGTAATATATTGTGTCTCGTCGAAGTGAGTTTTATTTATTTAGTTCAAAGTCGCTCCTCTTCAGTGGAAGAGATAACAACATATCAATCGCTACCACCCCAGATTGAATCGAACCTTGTCTCCAACTGTAGAAAAGCTACCCAGGTGGACAACTGTGAGCGACGTAAGGAATTGCGACCTTGTAAAACCCATCGCAATTGGCGCCCGAGTAAGCTTGGAAAGGTAGTGGTAGGTGTAAGTCGCAACCAGGAGAAAAACGCCGTCACAATCTTTGAAAATGAAACAATTGATAGTTAAAACTTATTTTCTGCTAATGTTATAAATTTATATATAGATTTAAAATCATTAGTGAAATTGTTGAGGTATTAGGCTTATCAGACAGCAAAAATTTATAAATGTTTGATATGATTACTCATATTGAGTCTAGCTAAGTGAAAAAATTAAATTCAAAAAATAACAGTTAAAATGATGAAATAGATGATCTCATAAGTGTGATTTATAATGAAATCTTTAAAGTATATGTCGGTTCAAATTAATGCAGTTCGTTTTTTGGATATCATAATGCACTACGGGAATAAATTAAACGATCAAAATGAAATCCAAATTATTTTGTAGCGTCAGTAGTTTTTGAGTGATATTAGAAAAACCAACAACAACAAATTTTCAAACTTTTTCAAGTTTCTTTTTTTCGTCCACTAACCGCTATAATTATCATTCAGCTTTAATTTCCGTTTTTTAGATCTTCATACTTCCTTTTGTCTTTGATTATCGATATCTCAGCAACCATCAATGATCACACTGAAAGTTGTCGGTTGGTTTCGAGAACCAGGATGAATTGCCTTCAACAGCTTTTTATTGTTTTTCCGAGAATATTTTTTTTCTCTTGTTCACATGAATTTGAAAATGCAACAAAAAGAGGGCTTCTTATGTTATTTTGGAAAATCAAGCGCTGGATCGATCATATTGAGAATATTGTAACGTGTGCTCTCTACAGTTCAATATGTTCACAAAAGCCCTACAAAGAGCCAAATCAATCTAGACAGTCAATTCTTCGTTTCACTCGATTGAATTTTCGAAAAAATTAAAGGATCAAGATTTTTGCCCTGAAAAGCTCATATAATCTTCAGAAAATGTTCGAGGTTCTTCTACAATTACCAAAAAACGAAAAATTCGAAAATTTCAAGAATAAATTATACAAAGCGTACCTACCACGTGTGGATGTTGGGCGGTCGGATTTTCGCTTCTTTGTGTGTGTGTGTTTTTGTTTGAAGCGTTGAGGTTCCGAAAAAACCGTTTAAAGTATTAATGAAAAGTATGGAAAAAGCAATCTACGAAAGGTTTGTGAAAAAGGACGTATCAACTTTTTGTGTAAAAATCAATCATAACATAATAAAGGAATGCAACAGCAGAAACAAGTTGAAAATTATTAGTTCTTCAACTTTGCTATAGTTCTTCCGAAAAACAAAGAACAAAAAAAAATTTTAATATTTTTTTTTATACGGATGGGGCCCGGGCACCATCATAGGAGGGGAGGGGCCTGGCTGAGAAACGTTACGCCACTGCTCGTAAATGAATATATTCCTCTGAATGTAGTTTAGATTGATTCAGTCTGATATAAGTGATTCGCTCTGTTTCAATTTTACAATACATGTCCACACATTACTGCTGCAACAATCGACGAATCTCAACAAATAGTTATAGCATTTTGACAAACCATTAAACGAAATGAATAAAAATTCATCGGGCTAACTTTCTTGGTGGTTTCTTGGCCTAAAATCAAATAATTCAAATTTGTATTAAATAGACATTTTAAATTTTAATATAGGTACTCACCATTCAATGGATTTATCATCTTTATTTCATCATCACCTATCGAGAACATCAGCGGGTATTGTAGTGCATCGTATGAACGGTGTATTTCAGATATAGAAGATGTAAGAACAATATCACTCGTTTCCAAGTTTTCACCTACAATCACAAATGCCACTTCGTCTATTGTAGGCGCGTTGAATTGGCGTTCATGTGCTCCAACGGGTCGTTTATCCGCTCTAATCACAACCTTGTGATCGTCACTTGGCAGTTTTAAACAATCGAACCAATGCATGATATTCATTAATTAGTTGCTGCAGATCTTGAAGAATTATTCTTCTCACATCTGCATTAATTGGTTGACGTTGATCAAGTTTATCATCCATATTGCCTATGAACCACCTAAATTTGGGGGAATTTATGTTGTGTATCTTCAAGTGGTTGAAATGATCCAATTCTATGGTGAATCTGGCCTTGGATCTAAATAGCAGAAAGGGAAGACAAAATAAGTGAGTTGAAGTCATTAATGTTAATATCATATTCTTACCTTGAATGTTGGATTGAATCCACGTTCTTGAATTGTATCTGCTCCAAATGAAGCCATTTGGAAACACCCATTGTATTTTTGTGTTTTGTGTGTTCGATAGAAAATGTCTTGATTCGGATGTTTTTCCACGGAACAGAGAATGCAATGATTCAGGTGGAAGAGGCAATCAATAATGGCAATTTCATTTCACCTTGCATTTTGACAGCACAATCAAGACGTTTAGGCATCTCAAAATACACAGTAATTGATGACAAATGAAGATTTGTTCAAAAAAATTCGTCATGAAATTTTCCGTAGTGTTCGGAAGAAAGATAGGTGTAACAACACATAGACTCAGATGCGTGAATATTATTAGAAAATGTAGTTCACCGAATTAATATCAAATATAATACTTTCACGAAAACGCTTTTAACTGAAGCGACACCTATTGGCGTTATTCGCAAGAAAGAAGATTATTTCCTATATTTTTTTCCATTTCATCGAATTTTTCAGAGTTTTAATGTATTTTATGTTAACCCCGCCGTAGAAGAATCCAACAAAAAACTTTCATAACAAACAGTTAATCCAATCTTGAGTTATAAATGGTGTAACCAACAATATGGCCGACTTAGTTTTATATATTAAGAAGAAGAAAAAGATCGTAGCGATATCTATTGGCGTTATTCGCAAGAAGGAAAATTATTTCCTACTTTTTTTTCCATTTCATAAAATTTTTCATAGTTTTAATGTATGATATGTTAACCTCACTGTAGAAGAATCCAACAAAAAAACTTTCATAACAAACAGTTCATCCAATCTTGAGTTACAAATGGTGTAACCAACAATATGGCCGACTGAGTCTTATATATTAAGATATGTTTGTTCCCATTAACTTAATTTTTTCAAACATAGATGAATTCAAAATAGTAATCATCGAAATGAATACCATTTTCAATTCCCAGGCTCAGAGATCTTTTATCATGAGGTTGGAGAAATGATATTAGATTTTGTCACTGAGATGAGAGATATACCGGTTTCGGCCTTGTTGGGCCTCATCAGTATCCCGCACATCTCAGGACAAAATCTTCATAAAAAACTTCGAAATTTGAAGCAATTGGTTGTGAAGTAATGAGTAAAATATAACAAGGTACTAAGGTGGTGACATCCAATTGCGTCAAAATGAAGTTTCACATCTCCAATCAAATGCAAAAAAAGAAATCTGTACTTCCTCTTTCACTGAATGAGATTTTAGCAGTGGCTCTATTCAGGGCCCGCTTGCTAGTTTCTCAAAGTGATGGAAAACGCCCAATTCTTTTTGTGACTGTGAAGCCAGATGTTTTTTTAAGAAAAAGAAAATTCTTTGACTTTACGGGGGCCACATCGAGAACATTTTTGAAACATAGATCACTGCTAAAATCTCAATCAGTGAAAGAGGAAGTACAGATTTCTTTTTTTGCATGTGTTTCAACTCACCTCAGTATGAGGGGAATTGAAGCAGAATGACTTTTCACGTTAAAGTTGATTTTTCTATCATAAATTTGACAACTTTCTGCTTTTTTGAGCCTTTATAAGCTGATGAAATGAACTACGAAAGGTTTTGATTCATGCGGTTTGTGTTTATAGTTTTTACACTATGCAGCAAAATTTTCAAATTGTTTCAACTCCCCTCGGTCTACTTTTTACCTGTTTACTCAAATATTTAGGCATTTTAGTTATAAACAGAAAAGAATGTTGGATGTAAACAGAAAAATAAAAAAAGACCTCATCTCTCATCGCTTTTCGAATGTGTTTCAGCAAACAAAACATTCTGGAGATCCGACTAATAGTTCTTCCAAATCGTTTTTCAAAAACTATTTTATACGTTACCGGAAAAAAAATTTCGAAAGAACTCGATATTTCGCTCTCGTTATATAAAAACACACGTTCCAATTTGAATACCTAAACTGAAGGATCTCTCGAAATCGTTTCGCTAATATAGTGAAAGAAATAGGCTATCAATCGACAACTTCCTCAATTTCAATTGAATATCCCCGAGCTATTAGGAAAAAGCCAAACAATAAAGTTAATGAAACGGGCGAAATTTCAATAAAGGCCTTCGGGCAGCGCCAGTGAATTGATATTCCCTCTTCTGAATAGTTAAACGAATTGAGGGAGATAAAAGGGAAGACTGATTCAATTGACAACCAGGAATCTCATCATCTCACCATGCGAACCTACATCTACATTTCAGCTTGGCGAACAAGAAGTGAAGCGCAGTGGCGTACATGGATATTGACATCTGTCGGAAACCTGAGGAACCTTTCAGGATACTTCTAATATCTTTGTCCCAAGTTTTCTGTTGATCTCCAATCAACATTTATTCTTCACTTCATTTATAATCGAAGTGTTTTCCTCCATTTCGGTACACTTCAGGAAATTTACATCAAAGGCAATTAAACAAAATTAATCCATTTCGAACTCATTCGACACACACTGATTCCAGGGCGTCACAAGGGGGTAGTCAGGATAAAAAGTCCCGGTCAAGCTAAAATTCCTCCAACGATCAACTCGGTTCATTGAAGGTTCATGCAGATTGTAACGACATCATTCTCTTTAATGAATATGTCTGTGAATATTTTTGCGACTTCTTCGATTTTTAAGAAAAAGAAAAATTCTTTGTCTTTACGGAGACCACACCGAGAACATTTTTGATACATAGATGAATTCAAAATAGTAATGATCGAAATGAATACCATTTTCAATTCCCAGGCTCAGAGATCTTTTATCATGAGGTTGGAGAAATGATATTAGATTTTGTCACTGAGATGAGAGATATTCCGGTTTCGGCCTTGTTTGGCCTCATCAGTATCACATACATCTCAGGGACAAAATCTTCATAAAAACTTCGATATTTGAAGCAATTAGTTGCGAAGTACTGAGTAAAATATTACAAAGTACTAAAGTAGTGATTTCTGAGCCTGGGAATTGAAAATGGTATTCATTTCGATGATTACTATTTTGAATTCATTTATGTTTCAAAAATGCTTCGATTTTTGTTGTAATTCTATATAATTTTTATTCTTTAGAGGTGTACAATACATATTCAAGGGATTCCTACATTATTATCATCATTTGAACTGAGGTGGTTGGAACTTTTACAACATTGATATTTTTTTTCTACCTTTTTTCCCGTGGCCTTGAGGTAGGGACTATAACCAACTAAAAAAACCCCCCTCAGTTTTATGGCTGAAACCCCAATGTTGCGATATGGGTTCGGAGTATGCCAACTAGTCACGAAGTCATCCAGTGCACAGTTTTCTTTGTAAGAAGGGGCTGCTCACTGTTTGACTCCCCCTTTTCGTAGGTTTTGGTTATGGAACTTGGGTCATGGGTAGGTCCTCAGGAAGGTCTTGGACGACTCTACTATCCGCCTCGGTACAAATTGAGGTAGAGAACCAATGCCTCTGGCTTTTTCGAGAATAGAGCAATGAGAGTTCAGCATTACCTACTGATACTATTCACTGATTACTCATCACATCCGAAGATTCATGGTTTCCAATAAAGTCCTAGTACTCTGAATGGAGTCCTACCTTGCAGCTTGGGTCCGGACCCTGGACTGTGTCCCAGTCTAGTTTGCATCTGGTTCTAACAGTATTCTTTCAGTTTTCAGTATTCAATAGAGCCATAGTCACCAAGCCGTTCTCTCATGACCTCATCACTCGAAGCCTTTGCGCGGCAGCTCGTTCACCGGCGATTCCTGGACCCTCCTGGTGTAGGGTTGCCTAGACACGAGCCCTGGAATTAGGAAGGATTTGGGTTCTTATAGTCAGCTTGGTGTTCTAGTTGAAATAGGCAAGTTTTCTCTTCTTCCTTTGTTGTTTCTTGGTGCCTTGGGATTTTCCTAGAACACACTTGAGCTATATTGTCAGAGGTATACAGGAAAAGGGGTCTGGTCATTCTTGGTTTCGTTACTCGTTCCAATAAGATGGTTCTCAGGATTTATCACAACTACTCGAGCTAGCATACCATGACAAGGTGATGGCCAATCGTGCGAGTTTTTTTTCTCTACCCTACTCATTCAGGCAAACCCAAGGAATTTGTATGTCAATGGTGTTGATTAAACCGACAACATCCTCAAGAGCGAAGTTTGTTACCTCATGAGGATTGTTTCCTCATATGAGTTGTTATTAATCTATATAACTCTGAACATTTGTATACATTATTCTCAGCAGTTTTTACTTCTGCCCCACAGAGCCTTATTTACCTTATAAGGTTAATAAATTGACAGTTATCTAAGTTTACAAGTGAAGGCATCGATCAACGGAACAGAATTTTTTGTGCAAAGATTTTTTCCCTGAGCCTGAGGTTTCATAGTGTACTACGAATTGTATTGGACCTCCTCATGAACCTAAAAACTCTCAGACACATCCTGAATTGTTAACATATGGAACTTCACAAGGCGTTACGGCTGTATTCATGCTGAGTAACTGGGAATATGTGGAATATTTCGAAAAAAGAACACAAATCATCGTCCATTCATTCGATGTTTCGCTATTACCTACGAGTGCCTGGCATCTTCGGGAGTTATTCTTTCAGGAGTAGTTCTCGCTAAATTGAAATGCTTGAAAAAGCAAATGGCATTGAATATGGCCGCGAAAGCCCAAACCAATTCATCTATAGTCCATCCAACGAGAAGCGATAGCTCCAGTAAACAACTAAATGTACACCCATGGGAATATGAAAATTTTCATTGGCTGCAGTTTAGTGCTTTCTCCGTCTTGTCCAGATCTGTATTACGACAATCAAGTGATTCATCTGAAATTGTCAGTTGCTTGTGACGGCATCGGTTGCGCGATCGGTACATTAAATCCGGTCCTGATGAATTTGGTCACGCCTTGTTGTTTTGGCACGCTATCTCTCCTAGTTGGATGAACTATATTGTTCCAAAATACCTATACAAATCTAGCAGCTTATTCTTTCAACCAATTATTCAGTTACTTTTACTTCAAAAGTTTTGTGATTTGATGAACCGTTTGAAATAAATTAATAGCCAAGAACGACCATAATATTAACATAAAAATATTTAATCGTTCTTAAATTTCCATAAATATAAGAGCCACTCATTGTTTCACTTTTCCCGTAAATAGAATACAGGATCCTTATGAAATTTTTTTCAACAAAAATTCACATCCTTAACTGCGCGCTGCCCCTTCACGCCCTGGTTTTCCAATGGCAGACATTTAAATTTGTATTTGGCTACACTGATACTATCATTTTTAATATAAATTAGCCATTTACCTGATGACGTCATTTTTAGACTATAATCTCGGTGACAAATATTCATTAGGGATCTGCACTCGGATCTCAACTTTGCAAAGGCATTATAGTTCAAAGTACATAGTCTGGTTCAATTTATACTCCCTGTGGGCTATTTCCTTTTGATAGATTAACGATCTTAGTTCCGCCGAAAACCTTCTGGGAAAATTAGAGGTTTTGAACCTCTTCAAAGGGACAAATAAGTCCAGAGGCTTATTTACTATATGATAAAATGACGCAACCGCCTCGTCTACGGAAGAAGAATTCAAAATTAGATCCCAATCGATTCCACACAAATAGTCATTCACACCCAAATATGTAGTCTCCATTCTTAGAATGGATGAACTATAGAACTGTTATCAGCAGATTGTCTTGGAGACAATTTAGATATCATTCTGTCATTTGGTTCTTATGGGCTGGAAAACATGTTTTATGAAACAATTTTCAATGGACCTATTTTGTGCTAGGAGAATTCTTCAAATTTTGAAGGAATCGACAATGCTCAGCGCATGAGTTCAAATTATTTTTGGTCAGAAAGTGATGAAACATTATACGATCCTGTTTTTTCAAATGACAATGAATGCCGAATATTTATATCGTAATCTCCATGAAATTCTGATTGCCAAATATACCACTTGACCTGTTATAATCACTATAATCAGGCAGTACCTACCACTTACTTGTGGAGAAGTTCATGAATTCAGGTTTGAATACTTACATATTGCGTATTCGATTTAGTTGAATTATTGACCATACACCTTCTGCTGCGCCGCCGCTGGTATTGCTTCTCTGGAAAGGCTAATGTGTGTGCGGAACAGTTTAATAAACTACGATGAGACGAACAATGCGGCTAATCCGCAGGGCTGGATCAAATCGCGCCCAGCAAATCTGCACTATTTGCACTCGCTTATGTCACCGTTCATCCCCATTCGTGGCGGTAGTCGGTAGTCATTGACCATTTGTCCTGATTCACATGAAGGTGCGATCCGTACATCAGTTGTGTTCTGTCAGGAATTGGTCTTTCCCATCTTTCTCAATAAAAATCAGATGAAGGTTACAGTTGACAAATTTTTCCTAAGTTACCAAGTGATAGTAGGATAAATGAAAACACAAATATCATTAAATGGCCCAAAAAGATTTTTGGTCTTCCCCTTGAACAAAATTCAGCAGCAAGCCGTAATTTTGATATTTTGATATTTTTTTCCGGTTTCTTTCCAATATTACGAAAACCTTGACCCGCAAATCGAGAGAATTTGAGAATATTCAGATCGTGTTCAACAGGCTGTAACTCAAAGATAAATAGTAGTCGAAATAAAAATTTGAAATATTCATCATGTGATATCCACTGTCTCTTGTTGGCTATGGAAACAGGAAAGCGTTGCTCTATTTATACCTACTGAATGTTGTGGTCATCTTGTGGTCCATAATATTTTGAACCATTATCTCCAATAAACACGGGGTGTAATTTATGATAATTTCTTCTGAACGTGTTTTTGAAATGAGTTGGAGTAAGTTGTGTATGTATGCATCAATTTCAATATTCAATATTTTTTTCCGGTTTCTTTTCAATATTTCGAAAACCTTAACCCGCAAATCAAGAGAGTTTGAGAAAATTCAGATCGTGTTCGACATGCTGTCTCTCAGAGATAAATAGTAATTGAAATAAATATTCAAAATATTCATCATGTGCAATCCACTGTCTATGGAAACAAGAAGACATTGTTATATTTGTACCTACTGAATGTTGTGGTCATCTTGTGGTCCATAATATTTTGAACCACTATCTCCAATAAACACGGGGTTTAATTTATGATCATTTTTTCTTAACGTGTTTTTGAAATGAGTTAAAGTACGTTGTGTACCTATGTGTGTATCAATTTCATTATTCAATCTGAATAACTGTTTGAATATTTTTGAATCTAAATGATTATCCAATGAATTTATAGGTAGCATTGAATGAAATCTAATATCATTTCTCCAACCACATGATAAAAGATCTGAAAGCCTAGGAATTGGGAATGGTATTCATTTCCATGATTACTATTTTGAATTCATCTATGTTTCAAAAATTTGTCGGTGTGGCCTCCGTAAAGGCAAAGAATTTTTTGTTTTTCGGTTTATTCTTCTTCTTACAAAGGGAAAAATGATCTTTTACTGGGATAATGTATGGGTATGCTTGAATAAAACAACAGTAGAAATATTCGTGCTTTTTTAACAAAAATATCAGGTAAAACGATTTGCAAGGTGTAAGGTGTAGAGCAACAATGCTACTCAATAAAAGTAGCCCCATTTGAATGAGCTCAAATTTGCATAGTTTTTTTCAAGGAGTATGGTATATTGAATTGTGATTTTGTGATTTTTATCAACTACAAATCCCATTAGTCTTACTCGGCATGACGAAGGTATTGGCGCACCTATCAAAAATGGTAAAAACGCCGGAAAGTTCACACAAAGATTTATTTTTTTAATCACTTTCTCTAGAGCGTTTCTGAATAAAAAAGTTTTATGATCCATTTAAAATCAATATGGACTCCCTTTCTCGTGAAAGCCGAATATCTATCTACTCTATCTACATTTGTGAGCGGCGTGAAGAAGGCATGGCAATTCATCTTTTCAAATTGTTAAGTTGCTAAGTACCTACACCCGAAGGTATATTGGCGTGCATCATCAGGTCATCGCAAATACTATGATGTGGTATTTCGGAATGTTCGAGAAATTCAACAACAAAGTTGGTCAGTTAGGTCGACGTATATATTATTTGAATTGTCGGTTTTTGATGTACCTTAATGGATCCCAAAATTAACCTCAATAACAGAATAAGAACCCCTTTTCTGCGAATATTCTCCACATTTCAATCCGAAAAAATCCGGAAAAATAGGTTTTTGGTTGATTATTCACCTTTTCAGCCTCACCATTGAGTATTAATATAATTAGGTATATATTTATACTCAATGGCCTCACTGTAAGAGATTCGGGGAAGTATTGAAAAAAGCCTAAAGGGTAGAAGATTCATGTCAATGGTATATCGGGGATAGGACTCGGCAATTTCACAGTATCAGTTTTCATGCTATCTTCATGCCAAACCATACGTTGAGTATATTCCTATTCTTCAGCTAAGTTTTTTCTAGATGCTACAACAGCACTGTTATGATATTTTTCCGAACAAGTTTACCCAAAGCATTAATACCTGTTAGAATCTGTTTAATAGCCTTATTGATTTATGAAATTTACTCCAAAGTCTATCAAATGAGGATATACTTGAATCCTATTCTTAGTTCGACTATAATCGTAATTATTTCCTCCCGAAAACGATACAAACTATATCATATGCTTGTAAACAAACACTGACATCTAACGTATCGGTGAATTATCACACTGTTGAATAATACGAAATCTGTATTCAGGTATACTACATGGCCATCTATTGGTTGATAGTTGAACCATATACTCATAAGAAGAAATCTGCGTTCACAATACGTTACGTTCCATAGAAGATGTAAGGTGACAGCACAAAAACTAAATGTTTCCTGATAATACCGAACCCTTTTTTCCTAAATTATCTCAATTATTTGATTGCCAACATTTGGAAGGTTGGGCGTCCGCAGAATTTTTTCTCAGGGGGGAGGGCAAAATAAAAATAGAGGGATATAAATCCCAAGGGGGCGCCCATGTTTGGGAGCCTAGAACCTTTTCAGATTTCCTAACAACTTGTGCATATACTAGTTGAATGAGATAAATGAACTCAGACACAAATTTCTGTTGTATCTTCCAAAACGTTCCAAATCCAGCTATTATAAAACAGGGGCGGAACTAATGAAAGGTTAATTTTTGACGAATATATGAACGATATACAATAAGGAGTATCTTTTCGAAAGAGTAATTTCTTCTTTATTGAATAATATGTTATTATTATTATTTATTAGCTTCACCCTTCCCCCTTGTCCTTTTTCCTTCGTGATGAGTATGCGATGAGGAAACGATACACATTCTGAACATATTTCTTCTAATTCCTAACACATGAAAATTCCTCAACTGAGAGGTGAAAATAAGTAATTCAGGTCAGGGCCGTAGCTAAAAGCTTTTCTCAGGGGGGGGAAGAATTGATTCTGGCGCCCTCATTGGAAAAAATTTATTACTTACTGAAAACTACAAATATATGGGAGAAATATATACTGGGTGAGTCTTTGACTTGTACATATATTTTAACGTGATATTCCTGAGGTCAAAAGAAACACTTTTTCCCTACCATTTCTTGAAAATCCATAAAAAAATGTAATTCTCGAATATATCTCGTGAACGATTTCATCAAATGAAATGATTTTCAGAATAAAGGTTCTTATTAATGTGACAAATCTTTTACGAATACAAAATTTAACTAACATGTTTTATTTTTTACTATATTACCAATATAATAATCTATAATTAAAGCAGGAATTCTATGATCTCGACATTTAATGAATATTTGGCCATTTTGGAAAATAAAAGTATTCTTCGTGAAATCTCGTGAAATGCGCACTCTATTCGAGTAATTAATGATTCAGAAAAATCTTTATCAGGGAATTTAAAACAATTGGTTACTTTGGCTAAATGTAATTCTGTTCAGAAGATTCGCGGAAATAATTTTCTGCTACATTTTCTCGAAGGTTCAGGAGGTAGATCTACAGCTCGGGAAATTTTTTTTTCCAGGGGTGGCATAGCTTATTTTGAAAGTTTAAGATGGCTATATCTTTTTATCAAGGCTGAATCAGAAGAAAATGCTATGCGAAAAAAGTATTTCTTCTGACCTCAACAATATATAATTTGAATATATGTACAAGTCAAAGACTCACCCTGTATATTGGTGGATATAACAAATATTTTTCATCAGTGAATTAGCTATATATTAACATAGTTCAAGTTAACTAAAACTGAAAATCATTTTACTAAAATAAAATTCATGAAAATGAGATTTATTGAATCAGATTTTTATTCTTCGCTCTTTTAACAGACTCCAAGATGTCACCATTGATTCGAGAGAAAGAGTTGCTGCGATTTTTTTCTCGCATTTCAACAAACTCATTTAACAAATTATTCAAACGCTCATCAGACATTGTTGTCCTGAGAACATTTTTTACTAGTTTCAGCTGACTGAATGTCCTCTCGTTGGTACTGGTACCATAACCAGCGGTTATAATGAATTTAAGTATATAGTCAGCCAGTTTCAACATTTTATATTTTGTTGCCAAAATAGCAGCAACCTCCGTTATCGATTCACATGATTTGCAATCGGAAAATAATATTGTGAGTTCCGTAAAAAGCGCTTGTGGGTCTGGTCTCACAAGTTTTGGCGGAATCATTTGAATAAGTGCTTCCAAATCCTCTATTTTTAAATTTTTTGGCATCAATGGGAAATTAAATACTCTGAAAATTGGGTCCAACGTTTCCATTACTGATTTCAAGTTAATCGTTAAACTATTAATGAGAGTATCTAATACCTGCTTGAATTCCTTTCTATAAAATGTTTTTAAATCAAAAACTGCCTCATTTTCATTTTTTTTATCAAATTTTTTCGGCCCTACGCGACGCCTATGAAATTTCTGAAACTCCTTCTCAACGTCTATTTTGAACATTTCAGCAAACTGTATTGCGCTGGTTATAAGATTATCGAAATTTGAATTGTCCTCATTCATGCATCTCAAATTTTGAATATGAAAATCCAAAATATTTTTACAATCGATAACATTAATTTCTGGAGTTTCTATAGATTCAATTAAAATCTTAATTTTGAACATAATATTTTTCATGAAATATAGGGTGACAATAAAATCGAAATTCAAAATTTTTTTCTTAATCCAGAACTTTTTGTTCTAGACGTGTTATCGAAGTCACTGTTTTCAGCTATTTCTTGGAGGAGTTCAACTATCTCATCGTAGCAAATATTGACTGCCTTTATACTTTCTGCTCTAGCAACCCACCGAGTTTTCGACAAACTTCTGAGCTTCAAGGAGTTTTCAATTTTATCCAATTTGTTTTTCAGCAACTGATGTCGTTTAGTACTTAAAGTAAAAAAAGTATACAACTCCTCCAAGTAGTTAAAGAATTCCCTCACCAGAAAACTAGCGTTACTACAGTGCTCCACCGCTGTATTAACCCTGTGATCCTGACAAGGAATATACGGAATTCTGTGTCCAACTAATTCACACAATTTTTGTTGAACACCTTTGTGTTTACCCGACATCGCTGCGGCGAAATCATAGGATTGAAATGTTAGCTTCGACAGATCGATTTCATATTTGTTGAAACAATTAACGATGTCAGTTGCAATTTCCATTCCAGTTTTTCCACTAGGTTCCATAATTTCTAGTAATCTTTCATAAGGTTTGGAATTCTCATCAACTAATCTCACAACAATTGAAATAATTTCTTTGTGGGAGTGGTCTGGTGTTGCGTCGACCATAATAGTGTAAAAATAACTTTTGTTGATCTCAGATACGATTTTTTTTTCGTAAACTTTCTCCGAGGAGATTTATAAATTCATTCTGTGATGTGGGGCTCAGATATGTTATATGGTAAGGCCGCATATTGGTATTATCTAACCATTGTTGAAGCAATGGGTTGTGACGTGATATTAACTGGACAATTTCATTGAAATTTCCAGTTTCTGCTTCATCTCCTGCATCTCCACGAAATCCCAAGCCTTGGCGAGACAGAGTTAAAGATGCATCCAGAAGCATTGAAATTATTTTTCTATTGTATTGTAAGATTTTTTTTTGTTCAATTTGCCTCAATTTAGCAGTTTTATCGATGATGACATCGATATGATGCGTACTGTTAATGAAATTGCAGTAGTTTTGAACTGCTTCGATGTGGTGTTGCGAACCAAAATGGCTTGGAAGTTTCCCGAGTTTGCTCTTGCCGCTACTCTTCATTTTTCCCCAAGCCTTCACGCCCTCAGTAAACCAATTATCTTCTGAATTGAGAGACTTATTTGGTGGAAATAAACAGCAAACGAAACAGTATGCTCTGTCTTTAACTGTGCTGTATTCTAAGAAATTATATTCTTTGTACCACGAAGAATTGAATCGGTTTTAACCGTCACTCGGAAAAACTGTTAGTTTGGGTTGATGAGGGCCCAGGGTTATCAAGTATTTTTTTCGAGATTCTGACAGCGATTCAGTTCTTAGCCCCGGATCATGAGAAACTAAGCAGCTTCCTTCATCTTCGCGAGATTTTTTGATAGATAGCTCTTGAGATTCGAACTGTTTGATCACTGACTCGCCGACGGAAATACAATTTTCAAAATCATTTTTCATCATTTTTAAAGCAGATACAGCATCAATAATAATTGAAATTTCTTCTGTGTTCGAATATTTTATAGTCTTTTCAAATTTTTTCAAACTGTTAAAGTCGTCAATGATCTGTAAAAGCTTAGCGGAGAATGCCGTCCAAGAAATTTCTTCAACTGCACTATCAACTTCTTTTTCCTGTGATATTTCAAATGTTGGGGTTGAATCGGGAATTTCATAATTTTCGGTTTCGTGAAAAATATTCTCAGAATCAGCTTGTTTCATCTCAATATTATTGTTAGTTTCTAAAAAAAAGAGCCTGAATATAATATTGACTTGCGTTTCAGAGTGATTATTATTGTCAGAGGTGAAATTGTGGGCATCTCCCAAATTAACCGAGACGAATAGAAAAAAGAATTTGCAAAAATTTTATACTTTGATCTTGAGATATAACAATGAAATATAAAAGAAAACTTTTCAAGAAAGACATTGCAATAATGTCATCAGCAAGCCATGTAGCCATTAAATTAATGAATTTTAGCGTGTGGTAACTAATACCACAAAATTTGAATCTTTGAAGACACTTCATCGGTAATTCTAAAGAAACATGATGATCAGCCCACGAAAAAAATCATTCAAGTTTTTGTCAAAATTGAAAAAATTTTTGAACAAAAAAAACGCAAATGGAGTGGAATCAAGACTTCCCTTAACTATAAACTTTAAAACAAATAAAATCTTTACGTGAAAAATTACAAGAATGAATAAGGAATTGGAAAGTGAAGTTTTTGACTCCAAACTAAGATATTATCTTATTTCAGCATAGCTCACCCTTTTCGTTAAATTCGAAGTTATCTTCTTCTTTTGAGCAACTGGCTTTTAGCCATGTATTCATCACATTTGCTGCTTTTTCATGTTCAATTTTCCTTTTTTGCGCCCTCTTCCTAAATTCCGCCCCAGAGGGTTTGAACTTTTTCTGGCAAGGATTCATAATCAGGTATTCCTTCAACTGGTTTCGATTTGAAACTTTATTAACTCGATATATAAGACTCACAAACTAAGTAATCACTACTCACTGGTTCATTAAATCAGGAATAAATAAAAGGTTATGTTTGTCATTCAATTATTTTGACGTATAGCCGGGGATTCACAGCATATTGATCTTCCTTGCCGCAACGAAGTTTTCTACAACGCCGTCGCTGTAGTTCAAATGATTGGACTAGATGGCATTGCAAGCAGCTCATGTATAAATAATCTTTTGCAAGTAATAGAACGAAGAGCATTTGCTTGTGAAATTTTACTATAGTTATTCAATGATGAAGGATCAATTTGGCGCCTTTTGAATCTGTTCTGGGGGGGGAGGCTCCCCTCCCTCCCCCCCCCCTATAGCGACGGCCCTGAATTCAGGTGAAAACGAGAAATTAGTGTAAAACTAATCTTGCGTTGTTCTTCGAGACTAGGTATTATCAAACATAAATGTGCTTACAGAGCATTTACAGATGGATTGACTGTTTGCACAAAAGGGCCTGCAGAAAACATTCCTCTAAACAGGGTGTAAATACTTTCAAAAGCGCTGATCTTCAAGAGGAGATTTATACAAGTGATTTGCAAAGAACAATGTTATATGACACATAGTCGAAATGTGGGCGGTTATTCTTCAATTTGCCATCTCTTGATTTGTCGAAATATTTCCAGTTGTTGTATAAAATCATTTCAACTTCAGTTATTCTCGTATCTTCATCAAATTTGACCACATATCAGGAAACGGCATTGAATTTGCTACCTACAAGATACGAACTTCTGTGTGCCAAAAAATCTTTATTGTGAACATGGTAAGGAGATGAATATCGCGATTTGACAGTGAACAAAATCAGTCCTATTTTTCCAATTAAATCAACGATGGAAAATTATTAATTTTATGGACGAGGTAAGGAGGCAAATATAACGATTTTGTGGTAAACAAAATCAGTCCTATATTTATCAAATTACGAAATTTTGAATTCATGATAGTTGGAAAATCAATTTCTATTTAATTTTGTTCAACTCAGTTTTCGGGAATGCCTAAATTAAAATTCATCAACATACTGAATTATTCTCATCATTGTCAAAATGTTATATGATGAAAAAATGGTAACTGAAATAATATTGAATATTTATTTTTTATTTGCTCGATCCTTATAAAATATTTCGTGAAGAAATTTATTGGATTCGAGCTCCTTAGGTTGGATTGACATTGACAATAAATAATTCTCATAATGATTCTGTATTTTCAGCTTTGTTTGATCGTTATGAAACGTTCAGGGGTGTAACAAAACTTTGAATTATTGAATTCTATTCTTGTGTTTATGCATTTCAAATTACTGTGAAAAAAAAATCAGAAAGTTATCTATAGGATGGTCATTTTCAAATCAGCAGTCAAAATTGATTTTTCTAAGTATGGCACTGGAAATATGATATTCTGTATACATAGTTCAACAAATACTGAAAAGTGTTACAAATTCTGAAAAAATCATCCAATTCCGATATACCTGAAATATAGTCGAATGAAATTTCGGTCAGAATGAATAAATCATCGTGTATATTGGCAGGGAAAAATAGGAGCCATTTATAAGTGATCATTTCGTGATGCTGATAGTTGACCCGATATATGGTATATATATATATATATATATATATATATATATATATATATATATATATATATATATATATATATATTCTTATGAAAAAGAGAGCTAAAATAATACAATAAATGTTGAAACAAAAAGTACCTAAGCTGAGGTAAAAAAAGAACGGGGTATCATAACATTCTTTGTATGATACTATAGAATCATACGATACTATCAACACTTGTATCATACGATACTATACAGCCAGGGGAAAAAACCTCAGCCGAAAAAACCTGCCTCCCCGTAAACAAAATCACATAAAATATCAGGAAAATCTTGAAAGATATATGGTAGGAGTATGTAAAGTTCCTGGTGGGACACCCAGTATATTCAACTATGTTACTCTCACAAAACTTGGAAAATCTGGCCGTAACAAAACTAAAATTGCTACAATTTTTTGAAGATGAGAAGCAATAAAATAATTATATAATTCTGATAGTCATCATATTACTGGGAACTATAAAACGAGAAAACTTTTTTAGATTGTTGTTCCTCGAATGAACACTTGGGAACTTTGAGTACTGTTACAATCGGAACATTCTCATCTGAAAGTTCTGCATGTCACTATAATATATCATAAGATGGTTCAAGCAGTATTAGATTTCGCATCAATATCAAGAGTAATTGATGTCATATTGCCTTATCAGAAATTGTCGAGAGCAGCATCTATCAAAATGCAACTTCGTTTGATGAAAACCATACGAGAAGCAGTTGATATTGCTTACAATGTCTATATTTCTATAATAACTCGAGTGTTCTGTAAAAAACGAATGGGTTCTTAAATTGGTCACATGTGTTGGAAATGTTTATGGAACTTCTGTTCATGCCCTCCTGGTAATTATAATCCTAGCGATTATAACTGAATGTTTACGATTGTTGGAAGAGTTTTAACACCTCATTACTCAGATTTTCATTGATATTTCAAAAACTATTGCACTATGAATTGAAAATAAATTTTTATTGTGGATAAATAAAAGTTCTCCTACCAGTAGCTCCAGTATATGAAAAGAAAGTTTAAGAACTCCAAATTTTATTGAGTAAATAAATTTGTTAATTGAACAACCCTGAAATGCAATTTCTGTGAGTAAAAATCATTCTTTATGAATTTCAGCTACATTTTCTCGAAGGTTCAGGAGGTAGATCTACAGCTCGGGAAATTTTTTTTTCCAGGGGTGGCATAGCTTATTTTGAAAGTTTAAGATGGCTATATCTTTTTATCAAGGCTGAATCAGAAGAAAATGCTATGCGAAAAAAGTATTTCTTCTGACCTCAACAATATATAATTTGAATATATGTACAAGTCAAAGACTCACCCTGTATATTGGTGGATATAACAAATATTTTTCATCAGTGAATTAGCTATATATTAACATAGTTCAAGTTAACTAAAACTGAAAATCATTTTACTAAAATAAAATTCATGAAAATGAGATTTATTGAATCAGATTTTTATTCTTCGCTCTTTTAACAGACTCCAAGATGTCACCATTGATTCGAGAGAAAGAGTTGCTGCGATTTTTTTCTCGCATTTCAACAAACTCATTTAACAAATTATTCAAACGCTCATCAGACATTGTTGTCCTGAGAACATTTTTTACTAGTTTCAGCTGACTGAATGTCCTCTCGTTGGTACTGGTACCATAACCAGCGGTTATAATGAATTTAAGTATATAGTCAGCCAGTTTCAACATTTTATATTTTGTTGCCAAAATAGCAGCAACCTCCGTTATCGATTCACATGATTTGCAATCGGAAAATAATATTGTGAGTTCCGTAAAAAGCGCTTGTGGGTCTGGTCTCACAAGTTTTGGCGGAATCATTTGAATAAGTGCTTCCAAATCCTCTATTTTTAAATTTTTTGGCATCAATGGGAAATTAAATACTCTGAAAATTGGGTCCAACGTTTCCATTACTGATTTCAAGTTAATCGTTAAACTATTAATGAGAGTATCTAATACCTGCTTGAATTCCTTTCTATAAAATGTTTTTAAATCAAAAACTGCCTCATTTTCATTTTTTTTATCAAATTTTTTCGGCCCTACGCGACGCCTATGAAATTTCTGAAACTCCTTCTCAACGTCTATTTTGAACATTTCAGCAAACTGTATTGCGCTGGTTATAAGATTATCGAAATTTGAATTGTCCTCATTCATGCATCTCAAATTTTGAATATGAAAATCCAAAATATTTTTACAATCGATAACATTAATTTCTGGAGTTTCTATAGATTCAATTAAAATCTTAATTTTGAACATAATATTTTTCATGAAATATAGGGTGACAATAAAATCGAAATTCAAAATTTTTTTTCTTAATCCAGAACTTTTTGTTCTAGACGTGTTATCGAAGTCACTGTTTTCAGCTATTTCTTGGAGGAGTTCAACTATCTCATCGTAGCAAATATTGACTGCCTTTATACTTTCTGCTCTAGCAACCCACCGAGTTTTCGACAAACTTCTGAGCTTCAAGGAGTTTTCAATTTTATCCAATTTGTTTTTCAGCAACTGATGTCGTTTAGTACTTAAAGTAAAAAAAGTATACAACTCCTCCAAGTAGTTAAAGAATTCCCTCACCAGAAAACTAGCGTTACTACAGTGCTCCACCGCTGTATTAACCCTGTGATCCTGACAAGGAATATACGGAATTCTGTGTCCAACTAATTCACACAATTTTTGTTGAACACCTTTGTGTTTACCCGACATCGCTGCGGCGAAATCATAGGATTGAAATGTTAGCTTCGACAGATCGATTTCATATTTGTTGAAACAATTAACGATGTCAGTTGCAATTTCCATTCCAGTTTTTCCACTAGGTTCCATAATTTCTAGTAATCTTTCATAAGGTTTGGAATTCTCATCAACTAATCTCACAACAATTGAAATAATTTCTTTGTGGGAGTGGTCTGGTGTTGCGTCGACCATAATAGTGTAAAAATAACTTTTGTTGATCTCAGATACGATTTTTTTTCGTAAACTTTCTCCGAGGAGATTTATAAATTCATTCTGTGATGTGGGGCTCAGATATGTTATATGGTAAGGCCGCATATTGGTATTATCTAACCATTGTTGAAGCAATGGGTTGTGACGTGATATTAACTGGACAATTTCATTGAAATTTCCAGTTTCTGCTTCATCTCCTGCATCTCCACGAAATCCCAAGCCTTGGCGAGACAGAGTTAAAGATGCATCCAGAAGCATTGAAATTATTTTTCTATTGTATTGTAAGATTTTTTTTTGTTCAATTTGCCTCAATTTAGCAGTTTTATCGATGATGACATCGATATGATGCGTACTGTTAATGAAATTGCAGTAGTTTTGAACTGCTTCGATGTGGTGTTGCGAACCAAAATGGCTTGGAAGTTTCCCGAGTTTGCTCTTGCCGCTACTCTTCATTTTTCCCCAAGCCTTCACGCCCTCAGTAAACCAATTATCTTCTGAATTGAGAGACTTATTTGGTGGAAATAAACAGCAAACGAAACAGTATGCTCTGTCTTTAACTGTGCTGTATTCTAAGAAATTATATTCTTTGTACCACGAAGAATTGAATCGGTTTTAACCGTCACTCGGAAAAACTGTTAGTTTGGGTTGATGAGGGCCCAGGGTTATCAAGTATTTTTTTCGAGATTCTGACAGCGATTCAGTTCTTAGCCCCGGATCATGAGAAACTAAGCAGCTTCCTTCATCTTCGCGAGATTTTTTGATAGATAGCTCTTGAGATTCGAACTGTTTGATCACTGACTCGCCGACGGAAATACAATTTTCAAAATCATTTTTCATCATTTTTAAAGCAGATACAGCATCAATAATAATTGAAATTTCTTCTGTGTTCGAATATTTTATAGTCTTTTCAAATTTTTTCAAACTGTTAAAGTCGTCAATGATCTGTAAAAGCTTAGCGGAGAATGCCGTCCAAGAAATTTCTTCAACTGCACTATCAACTTCTTTTTCCTGTGATATTTCAAATGTTGGGGTTGAATCGGGAATTTCATAATTTTCGGTTTCGTGAAAAATATTCTCAGAATCAGCTTGTTTCATCTCAATATTATTGTTAGTTTCTAAAAAAAAGAGCCTGAATATAATATTGACTTGCGTTTCAGAGTGATTATTATTGTCAGAGGTGAAATTGTGGGCATCTCCCAAATTAACCGAGACGAATAGAAAAAAGAATTTGCAAAAATTTTATACTTTGATCTTGAGATATAACAATGAAATATAAAAGAAAACTTTTCAAGAAAGACATTGCAATAATGTCATCAGCAAGCCATGTAGCCATTAAATTAATGAATTTTAGCGTGTGGTAACTAATACCACAAAATTTGAATCTTTGAAGACACTTCATCGGTAATTCTAAAGAAACATGATGATCAGCCCACGAAAAAAATCATTCAAGTTTTTGTCAAAATTGAAAAAATTTTTGAACAAAAAAACGCAAATGGAGTGGAATCAAGACTTCCCTTAACTATAAACTTTAAAACAAATAAAATCTTTACGTGAAAAATTACAAGAATGAATAAGGAATTGGAAAGTGAAGTTTTTGACTCCAAACTAAGATATTATCTTATTTCAGCATAGCTCACCCTTTTCGTTAAATTCGAAGTTATCTTCTTCTTTTGAGCAACTGGCTTTTAGCCATGTATTCATCACATTTGCTGCTTTTTCATGTTCAATTTTCCTTTTTTGCGCCCTCTTCCTAAATTCCGCCCCAGAGGGTTTGAACTTTTTCTGGCAAGGATTCATAATCAGGTATTCCTTCAACTGGTTTCGATTTGAAACTTTATTAACTCGATATATAAGACTCACAAACTAAGTAATCACTACTCACTGGTTCATTAAATCAGGAATAAATAAAAGGTTATGTTTGTCATTCAATTATTTTGACGTATAGCCGGGGATTCACAGCATATTGATCTTCCTTGCCGCAACGAAGTTTTCTACAACGCCGTCGCTGTAGTTCAAATGATTGGACTAGATGGCATTGCAAGCAGCTCATGTATAAATAATCTTTTGCAAGTAATAGAACGAAGAGCATTTGCTTGTGAAATTTTACTATAGTTATTCAATGATGAAGGATCAATTTGGCGCCTTTTGAATCTGTTCTGGGGGGGAGGCTCCCCTCCCTCCCCCCCCCCTATAGCGACGGCCCTGAATTCAGGTGAAAACGAGAAATTAGTGTAAAACTAATCTTGCGTTGTTCTTCGAGACTAGGTATTATCAAACATAAATGTGCTTACAGAGCATTTACAGATGGATTGACTGTTTGCACAAAAGGGCCTGCAGAAAACATTCCTCTAAACAGGGTGTAAATACTTTCAAAAGCGCTGATCTTCAAGAGGAGATTTATACAAGTGATTTGCAAAGAACAATGTTATATGACACATAGTCGAAATGTGGGCGGTTATTCTTCAATTTGCCATCTCTTGATTTGTCGAAATATTTCCAGTTGTTGTATAAAATCATTTCAACTTCAGTTATTCTCGTATCTTCATCAAATTTGACCACATATCAGGAAACGGCATTGAATTTGCTACCTACAAGATACGAACTTCTGTGTGCCAAAAAATCTTTATTGTGAACATGGTGAGGAGATGAATATCGCGATTTGACAGTGAACAAAATCAGTCCTATTTTTCCAATTAAATCAACGATGGAAAATTATTAATTTTATGGACGAGGTAAGGAGGCAAATATAACGATTTTGTGGTAAACAAAATCAGTCCTATATTTATCAAATTACGAAATTTTGAATTCATGATAGTTGGAAAATCAATTTCTATTTAATTTTGTTCAACTCAGTTTTCGGGAATGCCTAAATTAAAATTCATCAACATACTGAATTATTCTCATCATTGTCAAAATGTTATATGATGAAAAAATGGTAACTGAAATAATATTGAACATTTATTTTTTATTTGCTCGATCCTTATAAAATATTTCGTGAAGAAATTTATTGGATTCGAGCTCCTTAGGTTGGATTGACATTGACAATAAATAATTCTCATAATGATTCTGTATTTTCAGCTTTGTTTGATCGTTATGAAACGTTCAGGGGTGTAACAAAACTTTGAATTATTGAATTCTATTCTTGTGTTTATGCATTTCAAATTACTGTGAAAAAAAATCAGAAAGTTATCTATAGGATGGTCATTTTCAAATCAGCAGTCAAAATTGATTTTTCTAAGTATGGCACTGGAAATATGATATTCTGTATACATAGTTCAACAAATACTGAAAAGTGTTACAAATTCTGAAAAAATCATCCAATTCCGATATACCTGAAATATAGTCGAATGAAATTTCGGTCAGAATGAATAAATCATCGTGTATATTGGCAGGGAAAAATAGGAGCCATTTATAAGTGATCATTTCGTGATGCTGATAGTTGACCCGATATATGGTATATATATATATATATATATTCTTATGAAAAAGAGAGCTAAAATAATACAATAAATGTTGAAACAAAAAGTACCTAAGCTGAGGTAAAAAAAGAACGGGGTATCATAACATTCTTTGTATGATACTATAGAATCATACGATACTATCAACACTTGTATCATACAATACTATACAGCCAGGGGAAAAAACCTCAGCCGAAAAAACCTGCCTCCCCGTAAACAAAATCACATAAAATATCAGGAAAATCTTGAAAGATATATGGTAGGAGTATGTAAAGTTCCTGGTGGGACACCCAGTATATTCAACTATGTTACTCTCACAAAACTTGGAAAATCTGGCCGTAACAAAACTAAAATTGCTACAATTTTTTGAAGATGAGAAGCAATAAAATAATTATATAATTCTGATAGTCATCATATTACTGGGAACTATAAAACGAGAAAACTTTTTTAGATTGTTGTTCCTCGAATGAACACTTGGGAACTTTGAGTACTGTTACAATCGGAACATTCTCATCTGAAAGTTCTGCATGTCACTATAATATATCATAAGATGGTTCAAGCAGTATTAGATTTCGCATCAATATCAAGAGTAATTGATGTCATATTGCCTTATCAGAAATTGTCGAGAGCAGCATCTATCAAAATGCAACTTCGTTTGATGAAAACCATACGAGAAGCAGTTGATATTGCTTACAATGTCTATATTTCTATAATAACTCGAGTGTTCTGTAAAAAACGAATGGGTTCTTAAATTGGTCACATGTGTTGGAAATGTTTATGGAACTTCTGTTCATGCCCTCCTGGTAATTATAATCCTAGCGATTATAACTGAATGTTTACGATTGTTGGAAGAGTTTTAACACCTCATTACTCAGATTTTCATTGATATTTCAAAAACTATTGCACTATGAATTGAAAATAAATTTTTATTGTGGATAAATAAAAGTTCTCCTACCAGTAGCTCCAGTATATGAAAAGAAAGTTTAAGAACTCCAAATTTTATTGAGTAAATAAATTTGTTAATTGAACAACCCTGAAATGCAATTTCTGTGAGTAAAAATCATTCTTTATGAATTTCGAATTCACCACAGGGAATTTGCACACAGAGAAAATTTCTGAATTGTACAGGTTGGGCAAAATTGGTGATCTTTGAACTATAATGAAATTCTTCAACCCCTAGAGATAGGGAAAAATCATTTCTTTTTGAATTTCGAATTCACCACAGGAAATTCACACGCAGAGAAAATCTCTGACTTGTAATTGTGTAATTGGTGATCCCTGAACTTTGAACTATGATAAAACTATTTATTCATTTAATTATTTATAGTATGACATAGCAACAGCAGTATACAAGTATAAATAACAGTGACCATGAATAAATATAACAAAGTATATCTAACATAAAAATAAAAGGAAAGACACAAATGGATATAAGTGAAAAGGTAATTAAATTTTCAACGACAGATGTGATTAGAACTTCAATTAGTGCTCCACATCCAGAGAACGTTGGCAATCCAGTGCAGAAGGTGTCGCATTAATAATGTCTCTGAATGGTCCCAGGTACTTTCTTGAAGATAATTCCCGGGCAATATGCTCTACAGTTTGCTGATCAGCTCCCCAGTCGCAGGCTGGAGAGTGGTGGAAAACCCACTTATACATCATATCATTGCATTTTGCATGACCTGTCCTAACTCTATTGAGTCTACCCCAGACGTTCCTCTTCAGATCTATCCTGGTAGAGCAAGTGTGGGATCAACTTCGTCATGTTTGTGTATTGGTGCCATGTTCCATTTATAGCGCCATTCTTCTTTGATCTGGGAGTTATGATCCGCCTCCGCCCATAAGGAGTTCCAGGATTTGAGGCGGTTTGGTCTCCTAAACAATCCTCTGATTGTTTATAGTCTCGTGAACTGGAAGGTCATGTGGGTGGTTTGGATGTTGAAGTTTAGCCCGTTCTCTTACAGTGGCATCATTCCGTCTTAGTTCTGGTGGTGGAATGTTACTGATAGTATGCATCCAGGGAATGGGTGTAGATTTCAGGGTACCCGTGACTATTCTCATACAGTCGTTCAGGTGAACAACTCTTCATGAGGTCTCAGCCAGTTTCCTAATAATATTATTACGACTCTTTATTTGCTGGCCCATATTTTCCAGATGTTGTATGTAAGTAAATGAGCGGTCCAGTGTAACGCCAAGGTATTTAGTGTAGAAATTGTGTCTTACACTTTTTTAGCAGAAACTGATGTTAAGCTGTTGGTTTACTAATCAATTATTAGGTGAAATGCACATGCCTCCGACTTAGATGGATTCAGGCAGAGTCTCCACTTTTAATAATATCGGTTCAGTGTTTCCAAGTCTCTGGTAAGGATAGCTTCTCCTTATCCAATGTTTCAGATTGAGTGGATAATGCTAGATCATCCGCATAGCAAAACTCTTACTGGTATTAGGTAGGTAGCTGGTGTACAAGTTAAAGAGTTTTGGGGCTAACTTAAGAGCATCGATCTGTTAACATGTGTTTGATGAGTGTCGTCAGTTTCTTACTTTGTACATTCCTTTACTTACTTTTTCTCTTTATTGATGTTAGTATTTCATTAAAAAAAATAACGGATATCCTAGATTTGATCAAATCGGTGAAAATAACGGATATCCTAGAGTTTTTATTAATGAAATACTAACATCAATAAAGAGAAAAATGATTATCAACAAGGTATATCCCCACTGCTCAGTTCAAAAACATTTGATATCCATCCCTTTTCATTGAAAACTCAACCAAAAATTCATTCAAGTCATGAATAAATACGACTACGGCATTGTGAACAAACGACATAGGACCCTAGATAACATTTTACTGAATAGTAAATCCAAAATTGAAAAAGACCAACACAGTGGCATTTACAAGATAACATGCTCAGACTGTCCCCATTATTATATTGGTATGACGACACGAACTATGAAAAAACGATTTAATGAACATCAAAAAAACCGACCAAATTCAGCATTAGGAAACCATTTAACAGAACAAAACCATAAAACAACAATAGACAATCTAGAGATACTACATAAGGGAAATGACTTCAAAAAGTTGACACTACTCGAACAATACGAGATTATAAAACACAAAAACTGCCAATATTTACTAAATGACCTCTCGGACTTCGATAACAACATGAACATATTCAAGATGATCGATACAACATCAGACAATTCAAATTTCCCGCCTCCTACATGACACCGACCAATTTACCGATACCTTTCCCACTTCCATATCCTTCTCCCAACATTCCTTCTAGAAAAATTCCAAAACCACACACGCCGATCCGAAAAAGATAAAAAATCAGAAAATAAATATAACATTAGAAAAAGTCGATTGCAGGTTCATCTATTGATCAAAGACAAGACAATTTTTAGAAAAAACAGCTATTTACAAAGACGGTGAGCATATCTCATACCTAACCTCTAAAAAATTGAAAGTTTTATATGTGAGAAGATATTTGTTTATGAAATTAATTGTATTTTCAGCTGGCCTGATGATGGTGTAACACACCGAAATCGATTGCCAATAGATTAAAGTATGAAAATAGTGTATTTTATTGCTTTTCCTTCAATTGTGAAGAAACGACTCGAGCGAAATCCACAACTAAGTGCCAATCAAATAGCTGAAGAACTAAAAATATCCGATGGCAGTATCCGACGCATATTGAATCATAAGTTCAAGGTCAAGTCTTACAAGTTCCAAAAGACTCATCATCTTACACCGAAGCAGCAACGAGTATGAGTTGATATATATATATCGAAAGCGAAGGAGTTGCATCATCGAGCAATTTGTAAACTGCCAAAACGAAGAAGTTTATTTGACAAACCGTTCATACAAAAATTTGTTGCACTTGCACCCACAACAAATAATGGTTTGGGCGGCTAACTGGTATTCCACGACCTAGCACCCATAGAATATTAAAAATGTATGGGTACCACCCTCGTCATGTTATGTCAAGCGGGTACAAACATCAGAACGCCGGGATTACGCAAGACGAGTGCGATTCTGTCGCATAATTGCTATAATTTTTTGCAATCTAGAGAGGGTTTATTAGTAGTAATAAAAGTTACGTAGAAAAAATAATTGTATTAATTACATCTATTGATTTTTTCGATTAAATATATGGAATAATTTTAATTAGAAGTGATAATGCAATAATCTAGGATTAATATGGGCTGAAATCGCTATCAAATTTAATCGCATACTGGCCCTGCAATTGATAAAAATTGTTCGAAAATCGTCAATATTAGATATATTCATAAAATTCTAATTATTTTGGAAACGGTACATTTTCGCTGAACTAATGTTCATATCATTCGATAGTATTTGGTCTACTCCATCTTTTTTTGTGGTTCAGCCTAGACATTGAGAGAGTCTTCCGGGCTTTTTGGCAGTGGTCTATCAGGAACTATTTCACCTTACGTTTCACCTACATTTGCGGTAGGCATCTTCAGACTATTGTTGGTCTGAGATTGTATTTCGACCTCTGAATTACTGACAGTGATGTCAACTTAAATTCAACAAAATATTCTTGGTATCAGAAGAAACACTTTTTCCGTTTCCTTTTCATCATTTTCTCCTATTTAACTTTGATAAAATGATATAGCCGTTTTAAATCTACATAATAAGCTATGCCACCTGACTGCTTAAGTTTTTTCGACCATAAGATTTACCATTTAAACTATTATAATAAGTTTTGACTCTTGAGAATCTAGTAGAAACCTCAGTGTATCTTCACTGAGGTACTCACAGCTCTGGTAACAAATTATAAATTTATAGAACCGTATCTACTTCATTTTTCTCAGATTTTCTGTACTTGTATTGTTGAAAATTGAACGATGTATTCCTCCGATCTCACTTCTATCTACACTCATGGCTAGTTCACCTTCAAGTCCATCTTCACTGGTCAGCTGACTGATTGAAAGCGTCAAAGTCAACCTAATTCTGTGAATCAGCTGTCAGATATCTCACGTTTCTCAATTGAAATGAATTAATTATAATTGTCCCTTTCTCGATCAGTTTCGACTGTGAAAAGACCTCATCTTGTGCTAAAATTGTAATCACAAATCCTCCAAGTCACCTCATTTTATTGAATATTTGTACATCTCTTTCTTGGTGTGAGTCGTTCTTCTCAACAGGGTAGGTATGTTCTCGGAATTATTAATTGTTGCATTTCCATGTCATTTTCATGCTTTTCATAATGTATGAAAATGTGTTCACGTTTTGGATCATGAAGAATCTTTAAAAATATTGGTAATTCCTATTCAATTCTCAGAATGGTTCAACGGTCAAGTGTTTTATACATTGAATCTGGTTGACAGCCTCTGTCTATGTTTCACACTGGACGGTCTTCTTTAATATTGGTGAAATCAATCAATTGGTATGATCTGAATCATTATGAACCTGAATCTCAAGTTCATTCATCCAATTCAAGTTACAAGTAAGATCTCAAGCCTTCTGCTCTTCTCAAAACCAAAGGATTAGTGGTTTCATTCACTCATAGTACTAGTACTCTCTTTTTGTATTTCTCATAATTTTGCAATTGTATCTTCTATTTTTCTGATGAACACTTATCCAGCTTCATCGAAGCAGTTTGTCTCTGTGAATGTTGTATCGAAGAGCCGTCCCGCTGATCGTGATGTCCTTCTATATAGAATATTCAGATACAACAATTTTATTTTATTTTTTTAACGGGGAGACAGGTTTTTTCGGCTGAGGTTTTTTCCCCTGGCTCTATAGTATCGTATGATACTGGTGATGAAAGTATCGTATGATACTATAGTATCATACGAAGAATGTTGTGGTACCCCGTTCCTTTTTTTACCTCAGCTTAGGTTCTTTTTGTTTCAACATTTATTGTATTATTTTAGCTCTCTTATTCAAAAGAATATATATATATATATATATATATATATATATATATATCGATTGATAAATTTATTTATTTATTTCAACATACAGAGTATGAATATAATTGTTATAAAAAAATACATATTCTAGCATAACAAAGCGAAAACAAAATAACAGTAACTAAAAAGTATACAATATGGTCATACATTTGCTCGCCATAATTCCCTCTTGAATGTATAAATTGAACAAAAAATGTCAACACCGATCTCATTGGCAGATATCACAGATCGGTTGGCAAAAAAATTCAGGCTATAATTAGTTCTATCCACAAAAGTATTGAGCAAAGGTCTGGTAGAACGACTCGGAACTCTAAAATGAACTAACTCAAGTAGTCTAGGACAATCCACAAGGCCATGCAGAATGTTATAGAGCATTAATAAATCAGCCATACGTCTCCCTGCTGACAAGGATTTAATGTCAAAAATCATACTCGAACCTTTAGCAGGCTCACCAGATCTGTAAGCAAGAAAACGCACAAATCTCTTCTGAACCCTGTCTAGCATGGAAACGTCACAATTATATAAAATGGCGACCAAACGACGGAACCATACTCGAAAACAGTATGAACCAGGGAGTAGTACAAGATCTTCAATGTACTCACATAAAATGCTAGAGTTTTTCATAATAAACTCCAACAATTGAATTGAAATATGAAATGAAAAATGACTGAGAGACAGTGACAGATCTCACATCTTACCAAATGTAAACAAACCGGGCACCGGCCGGCACCCTAAACTTTGCGCATGTCTGGCGGCCATATTAGGTGCCCAGGACAGTTTTAACCAATGAAATTGAGCCTTCGCTGTCTCCCAAATTTGTACCGAAGTTTCATACCCCTGGCAGTAGTGAAGAAGTTTTTGGGATTCAACATCCTAGATTGATTTGAGCCGCGATTAGAGATAAATCATTTCAACAATTTCGATAACGATACCATGAGATTTCCATTATCTAAACCTAAACCTAAACAATGTGTGCTGTTTCTTCATACGGGCATACGTATTCATTGAAAAAAACTTTATTTAATAAAAGTATGTGCTTTAGGTGTAACACGACCAAAATTACTCCGAAATATTACTTGAAGTAACGCTTTCTATATTTTATTTAATGAAATATTATTCAAAATTTGCAGTAAATAATATACATAATTGCATCTTTATTTCAAATATAGTTATCAATCCTAAAAACTACTGTGTTACTCGATGTAAATGGGTAAATAACTTGCGTGGTTGAATCTCCCTTGCCATCTTGATTTATTTGTTGCAATAGTATATTCTAAAACAAGTTGCAGAATCAGCTCCTATTCCAACATGAAGGCGAAGTTCGATAACATGAGTGTTGGAATTGCCTTCTGCCACGAGTTTTAGACGATATTTTCTCTACTTCAGTCTAGTTTTGTAAAATACTTTCGATTTTCAAATAAAAGTTCAGATTTATTCTGAATAATCGGTTTCTTTTCTGCTTTTGTCTTTTTTTCATTTCAGATTAAGAATTACGAGTCGTTTTGGGAAGAATCTGTGTATCCGAGCCCATCGACGGATAACATGAAGATGATCACACTGATGTCTTTCAAGATTTTCCTGATATTTGATATTTTATGTTATTTTGTTTACGGGGAGGCAGGTTTTTTCGGCTGAGGTTTTTTCCCCTGGCTGTATAGTATCGTATGATACAAGTGTTGATAGTATCGTATGATTCTATACTATCATACAAAGAATGTTATGATACCCCGTTCTTTTTTTTACCTCAGCTTAGGTACTTTTTGTTTCAACATTTATTGTATTATTTTAGCTCTCTTTTTCATAAGAATATATATATATATATATATATATATATATATATATACGTATTACGCGACCTTACGGAGCCGAAAATGCTACACGCGACTACCCCTACTGAGCCAAAATCATTTTTACGAAGCCCAGATCGGGCTTCCTAAAAATTTGCGTGTATATCTTTCACAGAGGCTTTCTAATAGGTCAGTGAGCCTATAGACGAATTTTCGCCTGGGCCGAATATCGCCCATATAATATCGCAATATATACGCGCTTAGTTCACGGGATCCACCTGTAGGTGGTGCTCCAGTAGTTCCGTATATAAATATATACATTTTGGCGATATAACCCCGATTATACGAATCCCGCTATGCCTCGCTGTTATTCGAAGCCCGTAAGTTTGGCAATGTCGCATTCTATCGGAGTTCGTTAGAACGTTCTCAGGGTAGAATGATTCTCCTGAAAGACTAATGGATGGAGAAATATCGCTAGGAAGGATAGGAAAAATTTCTCATCGGAAGAATCAACGAATATTGGATTTAATCGTCTTCATTAGATGATACTTTAATTTATTGGTATTTCAAGCTGCGCTTTTCAAGATTTCATCTACAGGGTGTTTTTCAAATGTTTCATTGGACCCATTCGATGAAGGAATAGTTATATTGAGAGAAAATATAAAATCATTTTGGAATTTCACTAACTGTAAGAGAGACAACAATGACTTGCCGCATAGTATGCACTTAGATTGTCGCAGTGCTGATATTGATTTTCATATTGCTGAGTTATTTGCCGAACACTTCAGGTCTACTTATATAGCAAGCCTTGATTTTACATATGACTTTGCAGTGCCGGTATACGATCATTTGTCCAGTAACGTGTTGTGCTTTTCTGTCGAGGAGGTTTCGATCCGAATGCAGTCACTTGATGCCAGCAAAGGTCCTGGACCCGATGAAATTTCGCCCTTCTTTCTCAAAGGCTGTTCTTCGTCCCTTGCTCTCCCGCTCCAGATATTGTTCAATAGGTCATTGTGTTTGGGTATTTTTCCTTCGAGATGGAGGTGTAGCATTGTCAAACCTTTGTACAAGTCTGGAGATAGAGCGGACATAGGCAATTATAGGCCTATTAGCATTATCAGTGCCATACCAAAAATCTTTGAGGCTTTAGTGTTGGATCAGTTGCGGAGAAACATATCTTCTCAATTATCTGAGCAGCAGTATGGTTTTGTTGGAGGTAAGAGCGTTGAATCGAATCTCCTTGTTTTCACCCAATATGTCATGGATTCCTTGGAGAAGGGGGGACAAGTTGATGTCATATATACTGATTTTTCTAAAGCTTTTGATAAGGTGAATCATTATGTCTTGGGGAAGAAATTATTATCATTTGGAATAACAGGCAGGTTGTTTAATTGGTTCATGTCATATTTAGATCATCGGTCCCAGAGGGTTAGGGTTCGAGCTTCCTTGTCCTCATCGTATGAAGTGCAGTCGGGCGTTCCACAGGGCAGTCATCTCGGGCCTTTCTTGTTTCTCATGTACATTGATGACATCACGACTTGCTTTAGTTTTGCTCGGTTTCTTTTATTTGCTGATGATCTGAAGATCTTTATGAGGGTTAATGGCTTGCCAGATATGCTCAATCTCCAATCTGACCTGGATAGGCTAGAGCAGTGGTGTAGATCCAGCGGGGTGGTTATCAATGTTGACAAGTGCAAGCACATGACAATATCCAGGAAGGCGTGTGGATTCCGTTCCAGTTATGATTTGGGAGGAGAAGCATTGGGAATTGTTAGTGCAGTAAGGGATTTAGGCGTTATGTACGACTCGAGGATGAGTTTCACTGTGCACATTGAAAGTATTGTCGCTAGAGGTCTTAGGGCACTTGGATTCATTTTGAGGCATTCTCGTGAATTCAGTGATATCAGCACGATAAAACATCTATATATGAGCTTAGTGAGACCTCATCTGGAGTTCGCATCTTCTGTGTGGTGTCCCTATACCTTGCTGGACAGTGATAGGATCGAGAGTGTTCAGAATAAATTTCTCCTTCATATTTCTTTTAGAATGGGCAACTCTCGAGTCAATTTCTCGGCATCTCAGATGAGAGCATTACTTAGGTTGCCGACTTTGCAAACACGTAGAGTTAGGAGTGATGTTCTGCTGTTTGCAAGGCTTTTTAGGGGAATGTTGTCGACGACAGAGCTTCTCTCTCTCTTCGGTTTTCACGTCCCACCCAGAAACACTAGGGAGTCTGTTTTTCTCAGAGTTCCTGATTACCGGTTGAATTATACAATGGCGTCACCTGTTCCCAGAATTTCTAAAAGGGTAAATATTGCTGCTCGGCTAGGCATCGATTTTATGAACTCATCATATTCTGCGGTGGTAAGAGGTGTGAACCAATGTCTTATTTGAAATTAATTTAGGAAATTTTGTATTTTGAGTAGATTAGTATTTTTGTTTTATTTTGTAATTGGGTTTGTCCCGTCAATAAATAAATAAATAAATACGAATTCAAGATTTTGTTATTCTGTTTAAGAGTAGATGAACTCAAATCATAAAATATTTTCGAGCGAAGTATAGTTCCGTTTTTACCGGAACTTCATCATTGCCAAAGTAAACCCTGCATATTCAAACATTTTGGAATTCTTCGATCAATTTTTCACTGATTTTATGTATGATTGCTTGACTGGATCAATATGAATAACAGAAAAATAATAGATTAGGCCAGGCTTTTGTTTTTCAAATGAAATTATGAATATTTATCTAAAAATAGAGCTTCGCTTAAACAAAAAACAAATTTTTTTATTGAATGATTTTCGATTTTAGGTTTTCATGAAAGATAAACATCAAGTTTTTGTCATGACCTCGAGATAACAAATTATTATACAGTTCGAAAATGTTTATCAATGTTGGCAAACTGCGAACTCGAAAAAGTGAGTACTAAATTGTTTCAAACGAGAACTTCTTTTCTGAAGCCATGAGGAAATTAACTTAAGAAAATAATGTATGTGTGAAAAAATGGGAATTGCTTCGAATTGCAAAGTGTTTTTCAATTGTGGGAAATCAATTTCTTTGGACATTGTATTTTGAATTTTACTTCCCCGAGAAATACAATTATTGGCAATTATCAATTAATTCAACTGATTATATTAACTGGTGAGGTGGTATTTCACTGCCATAGAGAGTGAGATGGTGTCTCTCAGACACCTGCAATTTTATATGATTTTTCTCTGTCCATAGCTCTTTCTTTTTGGCTTCTCACAATAGAATTACTATGTCATGAATGTATTCAACTAACGGGTTAGGCATTTGGTGTCACCCATTTAAAAAAAATCTGTTATAAAAGCAAAAAACATTTTATTGAAACAAAATTTAAAAAAAAAACGATATTAATAAGTGCAATTTACGTTTTAAAAATTCTTCGCATTGTCTTGTTGAAAATGTGACTTACTTGATGCAAATCTATTCGGACTTCTTATCACAGCTTGTCTTACCCGTCCAATATTTTCGGGTGTTCTGTTTATACTCGTCTGAGTAATTTTTGTAGAGGTGTCTACCTCTACAAAAATTTGATGCCACATTCCCTCTAACATCATAATCTCTTACCCACCTAAATATGTTTTGGCATTTTGGAATTCGTCCGTGTCTTTTCACATTAAATTTACGACGAAAATTTCATTGCACTTGCACAACTGAATTATTTAATATGAATTGTTTTACTACATAAATTCATTGATTCATAGGAAATATCTCCATGGCCAATTGAATTGCAACTATTGACATATAAGAATGTGTCACTTCAATTGTCTGAAACAAATTATTATTTCCATAACGCACTATGAAAAATAGATGAAACCAGATGACTTACCTTGTATTTTCAATGAAATTTTATGAATTGTTTACATAACATGTTGCAATTTCGATATCAGATATCCCGAGTTACCTGGATAACGATAGTAAAGTTTCTCAGGATCCAGCTGAATTTCATGGTACAGGAGAAACAAAATCATTACCGTAATCGTAAAAAAAACAAATCGAAGTAATGGGTTATTATCAAACTCATCCTCGGTCATCTTTTGAGGATTTAGAAGATCAAAGAATCTTGTTCATTGATAATTTTTACCCCGTCCAATAAATGGTAATTTTTTGTCAAGGATTTTTACTGAAAATTCAAGAACACAAAAACTTCTTGAAACATATTATTTGGTCCGACCAAGCTAAATTTACCCAACAAGGAATAACGAACGAAACGAAGTCAAGGAAGTTCAAACTATATTTCAATTTCCACTAACTGTATTCTGCCTTGTCACAGATGACCAACTCAGATATTTCATTTGAAAACCTAGTCGAAAATTTCTTGCGTGAATTGCACCTCGCATTCAATAATTGGTACAGGGAAAATTTGCTAACACCAGAGAAAATTCGTCAAGAATATTTGAGGAATGTTGCTGGTGAAATAGGGGTCAATTTCTCCGACCGCTTCGATCTCCAGATCTTCCCCACTAGATTACTATTTATGGGGTATAATTAAAAAAGAAATTTACGCGAACGAAATATAGAACAGTTGCGAATCAAAGTATGTTAAGTTTTTCATAGTTCAGATCCCAATGAAATTGGACCTTGTTTGTATTTTTGAGAAGAGTTGAATTCGAAATGTTACCAACAAATATGTTCCTCTTGAATATTTCAGAAGATATACATTTTATGTTAGTGGTGTTATTCCCGCTTATTGTATACGAAATACAAATAGGGTTTACTCATCAATATTATTCAGAATTCAATATGATGAGCGAAATATCCAGTGACAAAACTATTTAACGAAATTTAGATTCAACATAAAATTTTTTGAAAAAAGGATTCCAAGAAAATTCACGGCATTATTTAAAGACCCTTGGTGGAGGAAAAGCGTTTCATTACTTTGACCCCCTTTTTTTCCTAATCTCACCCTACTCACTGTCTATTTATAGGTTATAAGCAAGAAGAGAGTTAACTCGAATGTTATAGAGAACAGTTGCGACTAAAAATGTTTTTAACAAAAGAAAGACATTTCGTAACAGTTAATCGCCACTTCTGTTCGTATGTTTAAGAAAACGAAAAATCGAAATATGACCGAGAAAATTGATTTCAAGCATTTCTCAAAAAATACAGATTTTATTTTAATTGTGATATCTGCACACCTACAATATCTTTCAATGCAATATATTCAATTATGACTTCTCGTTGTCATCAATTTTGAGACTCACGGTATCCACTGTATCATGACTTGTAATTTCAAGCATTTACACAAAAACATCTTGTCAAATTAAGGTTATCCGTGATCAAACAGAGCTTCATTTCGATGTGAAGAGTGGAAAGTGTTACTTTCAGTCCAACTGGATCTCGAAATTTCAAATGTGAATTTCGATTCCTTTCCAAAAATAATACAACGAACGGAATTGATGGGATACCTGTATTTGAAAACAATTGATAATTGCGTACCCTTTGAAATTTTCGAAAGAAAATCTCTGCGAGATTCTAGTGTCGTTCGAGTATCTACTTTTTTATCAACGAATAGTTTTGAATAGAAGGTCTCATCAAGTATTCGCATGAAACTTATGACGTACGCAACGGACGTGAAAGCTTTTTTCAAGTAATTGACTTGAAATGACATTGAATTAAAATTGGAGAATAAAGAAAATTTTGAATTCTTTTTACTACATGAAGATTTGAAACAATATTTCACAGAAAATAATCGTAGCGTTTTCCTTATCTTTCATTCTCCGAAAAACAGCTCTCGTGTTATCCGAGGATATCAAATCAATGATGAAATGGTATCACCCTCATTGTACAACCAATGACTCAATTCGTGGCTTCGGTTGGCTGCACCTTGTGTCGCATGTATATATCTGAATATGAAACAAATCGAAAATAATACAGCGGAATAATTCAGACGCAATATTCAACTGGAATATTTTGGCAACACTGCTCGGGCTTGCCATAGACTGTGATTCATCTATTTTTTACACAAAAAGGCTTGGTATGGCATTACCATATGACAGGCTTCTAATGGGTTGTGATACGTACTCCCAAATGTATAAATTATACACACCCCCCTTGTATCACCGCACACCCTGGCTTCACTTCACCTGTGTCTTATGGCGGGCTTGGTAAAGATAGTCTAATGCGTATATATATATATATATATATATATATGGGAGGTCATATTCATATTCTTTAACGATAAAATTATTTGAATTTTCTCTCGAAGCCCAGGCCCCCATAACGCCCGGGCCCCCCCCCCCAACGCCTGGGCTGCTCCGCTCCGCGGGGTCTGCGGGGGTGTAAGTTACGCCACTGAACCATAGTATAAAGCACCATTCACATTCTTAATAGCTGTGGGAAGACGTTAACTAATGAAATGAAGAATATCCTCGCAAGTTGGTTTTAGAAAAGCAATTCACACACTCATGTTTGAGGGAGTAGATAGGTACGACATAAGTAATACGATGCATTAAAGGCATTTCTTTTTCTAGGGAAACAACTTTTACATATGACATACGATTGATATTCGTTCTGTCCTTTATTCAGTTTCAGCCATTCTATCATTGTCTGGCAAAATTAACTCTGATAGGACACAGATTGATGTTATTCGTGAAATAATCTCTACCATTGAAAACAAACCCGATAGAATAAACGATGCGGACAACCCTCGAGTTATGTGCGTGTGAATGAACACTACGGCCATCCTTTCTTATAATATACATGAACAAATGGCAACATCACATGCAATTTACTCTACGAATGTCCAATCTGACTCAACGAAAAACGAAAACCAATGATTCGAAGTTTATTCCTGTGATTCAGAGCTGGTATCTAATTCTACGTCGAATGAGACCGTCGCAACCCAGCAAAGTGGAAGACAAGGTTACCAGGATTCGGAATATCAGATCGAATACAAAGACGAAGGTTGAGAAATGCGGTAATTTAATTTCGGCGGTGCCAACTCTTTGGACATTTACAGAAGAATTTCCATGCTGAGTTCAAGGGGAATCGAAGTAATACGTAATTTGTAATTTATAATTTGAAACCTGCGTTCCGTTTTCCAGGTTCCGCTGTGATCTGCCAAATTATAAATTGATTTCTTAATTGGAGATATATTCGGAAATGTCTTTTTTCTGTTAAAATTGTTTTCTCACCTGAAAAATCGGTTTGCAAGTCAATAAAAATTTTGAAATAATTTTTATCGAATCTCGGGAATTGACTTTCCGTATGAATATGTGCCAAAATAATGGTAAACGTAAGGAAATATTGAAAAGAATTCAGAATACTTGACACCGCAGAAAACTATTTGGAATTCCATGAGAATACTTTATACTTTTTATAGTGGAAAATCCGAACCTACATTGACCCTCACCGAGCTGATAATAGAATGAAACCTATTTTGTAATAAATTTCACATATTAAATAATATATTAAAAATAGGTTGCCTAGAAATATCCTGGACAAAATACATCATGATAAAAAAAATTTCATACTGAACTCATGGTATGAAACCAATAGCATATGCAGACTTAGGTTTGCCTATTATTAACCTGGACGAAGTGTTGGGTTGCCAGCTTCAAACAGGTTATGTTGTTTTATTGTGAACACGTTGATATAGGGTCCTAATAGATTCTAGTAAACAGAATAAAACGGTAAACAGAAAATTCTTTACCTTTGCGGAGGCCACACCGAAAACATTTTCGAAACATAGATTAATTCAAAATAGTAATCATCGGAATGAATACCATTTTCAATTCTCAGGCTCAGAGATCTTTTATCATGAGGTTGGAGAAATGATATCAGATTTTGTCACTGAGATGAGATTCTGCCGAGTATTGAATGGACACTAGAATCTAGGCATTTTTTGCCTTCGTCAGCTATTGAAGTATTTACATGTCCCTAGATACAAGTATTCATATGAAATGTTTGAGATTTTATTGTTATGAAAAGGTTAACTTACACCAATAGAAAATTTTATCCCTATTATTTTCACGAAAATGCAACAATAATAAGAACCGTAAGCTAGAAACTGGAATACGACAAATAACAGGCGAGAGTTCCTTCAGAAAAATTACTTCTCAAAGCTCTAGTTAGTTCAGTTTCATGATATTTGAATTTTTTTCACGAAAAGCTAGCTTTAACGAACAACTTTCAAATGTAAATTCACTTAAATAATAGCCCGAGCCACACAAATAATACTTTTTCGCCATTTTTATCACAACAAAACAGAATAACAAAATAACGCCGTACTATTTACAATATGGACTCAGAGGGTAGTAGAGGTATCTCTTCTTTCCATAGTATACGTACCGAGCATTCGCACTGTCTTGCATTCAGATACGACTGCGATGTTCGGTCCTTTATTATTTCACTGTAGACTTCATACTTTCCTCGGAGCTTTCTGTCCTCTGTCGCTCATTTCCTGGCGCATCTAAACTTCAATATTCAAAACTCGACAACCTGTTTCATCAGGACCAATTTTTTTTGCAGGCAACCCTATATCAACTTGTTCACAATAAAACTGCGCTTATCCTGATATAAATTTTTTTCTATCATCACATAAGTGAAAGTAACTGATTTCGACATACCTGTTTGAACCTGGCAACCGAGTACTTCGTCCAGGTAAATAATAGGCAACATGAAAAGAAGATTTTGGTTCTTTTTTGATCATTTGCAAAATATATTTTTTTCAAGTCTTCAGTGAAAATTAACAGTTATGTCCCAAATAGGTACCTACACTGTAATTGTTTCGAGTCGAAATATTTTATTTCACCTTATTTTGACTTAATATCGAGTAAACACCCTGATTTTCAATTGAATAATGTCACGTCGAAATATCTGCTCTTCCGAAACAGTCAGTGAGTCGGTGATCCTTTTATTCTTTGAAATCCCTATATTTTTTGATTTAATTGACACTTTGATAACTCGAAAGCAAAAGATTATTGTAACACTGAAAAGCAAAAAATTAAAAATCCATAAAACATGAAAACTTCAAAATCGTCGAAATTACCATGTGGTTCTAAAGATAACATTTGAAATCTTCAGAAAATTGCATTTTCTGAGAACATATACCATAGTAATGTATATCTTTTTTCTTACCATCAGAAAATACAAATTTCAACGAACAAAAAGTCAGCAGATATTTGGCCTAAATCTAACGTCAAAAGTTATTTTTGATAGAATAAAAAACTACATTACTATCGTTGATATTTTCAAAAAATGCAGATGAAATTCCCTTCAAATCTTATCCTCAATATTCAGGACATTTTACCATATTTTCGCAGGATTTTTGAAATCTTTGTATTTAATAGATAATGTAATGTATTTCCACATTCTTCGCCTTTAGAAATGTGAAAATGGTTTGTGCTTACGATATCTAGGTTAGGAATAACAAACATAATACCGAATACAATCATCTCCCTTTTTTCCTCAGTTTTATCTCGATATTTTAGAAAGTGTTTTGACGAATGCAACGATTTGAACACGAATGTATTCAGAATTGCATACTCTATCAAATTCGACAACAAAAAAACAGAAAAAAAATTTTTTTTTTATTATTTTTTCACTCCCTGTATAACCGAAAGTGATCAGGCTCCAAGAATATTTTAGATCGGTAGATAATGTCAAACAATAATATAATCCCAATTTTCAGATTTCAAATAGGTCCAGTTCTCCAGAAACGCCTAATAGGCCGTCGAACATGGTACACCCTGTATAGGTATGATACCGAAATTCTCACAATTACAATCATAAATTACCTATATCTTTCAAAATTTTTGGTACAAACTATTTGAAAAAAGGGACATTTTAAAACTATGCTTACGCTTTGACGTTTGTTCAAATGTTTTTCGAAATCAAAATTCTTCTGACAATAATTAGGAATGCGCAATAATTGACAAATATTCGAAATACATGTATAAAATGAAAATTGACAGATTTTAATGAAGATTTATATAATTCCAAATGTACCAAAAAAATCTTCACAATTTTTCTCAATTTTCTGCATTATTAATTTCTTCTGAATCTAATTCCTTTTATGTAGAAAAAAATGTTTTCATCTTATACTCTTCTCGTCATAAAATCTTTATCGAACTTCAAATGAATTTTTAGATTATAGAAATTTGTTATAAATATTTCTTCGACCAACTATTGAATATGGAAAACTGAGAATTCTGAATCTTCTTTCGGTTACCCAATAGAAAGCATATACCTACATAATATATGTCAGAGTTGGTGAAGACAGCTGCTATTCAAGTCAAATTTTACTAACGAAGTGGGAAATAGTGATACTAAACATTTATTACATCTGAGGGGGACCTAACTGTTGGTATTGTATTGCACACCGTGAGGTCGGGCAAATGATTTATAAGAGTCATTTATCCCTTTCAAAAGACTGTTTATTTATCTTTTATCAACACAGCTCTCTGTTGAAGAATCACTTTCGGCGGTGTCATTGCACTGTCGATTGTTTCTTGATGATAATCATGCCGAGGGACGTATTTGGTCTTGAGTCAGAGATATTATCTGATCCCCAGAGGAGAAATCCGGATCGAAACACGAGTTATTCCCATGGTAGGCATTCAATTTTGTACTCACATGAATTGAATATCGTTTAAGCAAATTATCGTTCTTATTAATAATAATAATAATAATTTATTTCCATCAAAAATTTAGATGGATAGTCAGAAACTTAAACTCTAACAAGACAAATCATAACCTATGAATTCTTCAACTGAATAAAAGGCATTTCTGATCAAGATATCCCTGATTTTCTTCATAAACTCTTTTTCATTAAGATTCCTCACATCCATGGGCAATTTGTTGAACATCTTAATTGCCCAGTAAGTCGTGAAATTCTGGGTGTATTTTTTTAAGTATTGGCGTTATAAGGTACCTAACTGGTGTCAAACAAGTGGCATGATCCATTCCGCGTCAAGATGTTTCGCTTGAAATGAATACATTTCAAACTTTCCATAAAATGATGGAAAGGTAAGTATCCCATACTTTACATAGACTGGCCTACATGATTCCCTTCCTTTCATTCCATTCATAATGCGGATGAGCTTTTTTTGCAGGATGTGAACTCTGGAAGCTTCCGAGGAATTGCCCCAAAGGAGAACCCCATACTGCAATACACTTTGAAAGTTAGCGAAATAAGCTGTCCTTACCATATCGTGAGTACCACATTTTCTCAATCTTCTAAACAAGAAAAGAATCTTAGACAATTTAGCACAAACAAAATCTACATGAGAAAAAAATCCAATTCATTGTCCAAGACTATACCCAAAAAATTCAATCGCTCTCGACTTTTTCTGCAACCAAAACTCAATCTAGTGGTTTTTGTCGTATTTAATTTCGAAAGATTCTTCTGAAACCAAATTCCAACCTCATTAGGAGCTAGTTCTTTCTTTCCAAGAAGTTCCTCCTTACATTTCGATGAAAGGACCATTGACGTGTCGTCACAATAAATGCACAGACAGTCGCAATGCTGGATGCTCATATCATTCACATATAATAGAAACAAGAAGGGTCCTAAAATTGACCCCTGTAGAACACCACACTCAACTTTTTGCTGACTGGATATTTCACCTTCCCAATTTACCTTCTGGTATCTACTTTCCAGATATGAAGTCAGCAATTTGAGCACAATCCCCCTGAAACCATAAGAAATCAGCTTATTAAAAAGAATTTTATGGGATACCACGTCAAAAGCCTTGCTTAAATCAAAATTCGGCATTCGGCATCTCAACTGCATAACCACTATCAATTGCCTCCATTACTTTCGTGATGACATCCATTGAAGCAGAAATAGTATTTCGACCTTTTCTATGCCCATGCTGGTTGTCATTCCATAAATTCTTTTTTTCCATCGATTTTAACATTCTTTCTTTCATGATCACTTCAAAAATTTTCGACATGCAAGGTAAAATTGCAATTGGCCTATAGTTATTGAAATTATTTTTGTCACCTTCATTTTTATAGATTGGATTCATTTTTGCTATTTTCAACTCATCTGGAAAATATCCTTCCCGCAAATATTTATTAACTAATACTAATACAGAAAGAGGGTAAGTGATTTCATCACTGAGTCTCTTCAAAATTTCAATGTTGAGTTCATAAATATCTGATGATTGTTTTGATTTAATCGATGATATTTTTCGTTTGAATTCATTTAGTGAACAATCAAAGAAAAAACAAGATTTTTCGTAATTCAGATTCAAGTTCTCAGTTATGTTGTGGCTTTGCTGGGATGTTTCTAGTTCTTCATTTATTTTCCTGCCAATATTTGCGAAGTGATCATTCAGAGTATTTGCGTCAAGATCTGTTTCAATTTTCTCCCTCTTTTGTTTTGAGTTTTGATTTTTTATTACCATCCATAATGCTTTTTTATTACCCGATTGTTTTACATATTCCTCGTGTTTTCTCTCATAACTCTGCTTATTTTATCAGTCTTTTTTGACCTTAGCAATTGTATCCAATTCATCCAAAGTCTTTTTCATTTCAATAAATTGTTCGTTCTTCCAGATAAGTTTTTTGTTGTTACTATTAGCTAAAGAGGCAAATTTTTTGAAGGATAGGGTAGCAAATTATACAATTGTGTTGAAGAGTGGTTCTTACGTAATGACTTCGTGATCAACAAAAATAAAACCAACAAAAGTTCGAGCCAGTAACTCTAAAGAAAATCCAGCCCAAATTAATATTACCAATCAGGGGATTATTGTTGATGAATTTCTGAAGTGGACCACACATATTGAAAATCTATTAGTGAAACTAAATAGATTTTGTTATGCATTCAGGGTATTGAAATATGAAAATGAAGAAGTTCAGAAAATACTGTATTACGCTAACTATGAATCGATGATAAGATATGGGATAGTATTTTGGGGCATAAGTTCTTCCACTTCATCAATCTTCATAAACCAAAAAAGAATAATAAGAATATTACTGAATTTGGGATCCAGGGTCAGGGTCGTTCCTACCGGGGGTGTAGCGCGCCGCACCCGCACGTGAGCGGCAATCAGAAGGGGCGGCAGCCGACGCTGTACTTCTTCGCACATAGTAAAAAAGGTGGCAAAATCTCAACTTGACGCGGGCGGCATATACCCTAGGAACGGCCCTGTTCAGGGACTCTTGTAGGGGTAAATTAAGACAACTTGGTATACTAAGCATCTATGGTTTATATATGCATGAGTGTCTCTTATATCTCCATAGAAATAAAACACAATTCCTCAGAATAATACCAACTTTGCCCATAATACAAGAATAGCCAATATAACTTATCCATCACACAAATTATCTTTAAGTGAGAAAAATCCATCTTATATATGTGCATCAAAATCTTTAATAGCTTACTTCATACATTAAAAACAATTGAAAATTATAAAATATTTAAACCAAAAAATTATTAATAAACTTAGAACCATATTGTGTTGGCGATTATCTTAGCTCAAAATTGTAATTAGGATTTATTGACACTATTTCTTTTTATGTTCTCTGTATGAAACTTCATTGGAAATAAAGAAGTTTTCTATCTATCTATTAACCAGTTGTTCTTTTCTCAAAGGTAGCTCATGATCGATAGTATGCATTAAGTATTAATGAAAGGCCGAGTAGACTTCCTGTGCATTTTTGCCGTAGAAAAAACTTATCCCATTAAACCTCAGATAACTCATTTTCAATTGAAATTATATCCTCTTGCATGGCAGTTAACCTTCTAATAATATTCTTTTGTTGGTCCATCAGAAACAGGTAAACTAACAAACTGTGCCAGGTGATCAGACATATGAAGTTACATTGTTTCAGTATTTTGATGGTTTGAAATCAAAAATATATTATCAATGCATGTTTCTATACTATTTCTGACTCTTGATGCCTCTCAATAGAGAGCTCTGGTGATTTTTTCAAAGAAATACATTTATAACCAGTTTTAGTTGCTATCAATATACCTCCATGTTTGCTAATGTCTCTGCAATAATGAGCCCCTATTTTGTAATTGTGAATATTTACCAACTCTAATTGATACTCATATGACCGGGTTTCAGTGAGACAAATTATGTCAACATCATATTCAGTTGTTCGATTTTATTCTGCAGTGATTGTATGTTATAGTTCATGATTTTAAACATTTCACAAATTCGATAACCTTTGACCTGCTTCTTCAGTTCTTGTGCTTCGAAAAACCGGAATGGTCGGATGATTATATTTTCAGGCCAAATCTCGGGATCTTTAATTTGATCTAACATGGAATAATCTCATCCAAACATGAAAGATTTTTTTGGATTCATATTTGAAGCAAGCTTCTGCAACTCTTCCACCTCAAATTGTTCATCTGGAAACAAAGAATGTAAATATTTATTCAATTTAGTAGGATTCGTATCAACTGAAGCTCTGCCAGGCTTTTCTGCATGCGCCCTTAAAAATATCTTCCTCTCCAATTTTCACTCTGTCTTTTATAATTTCATCGTTTCTAATTTTTTTGTTTTTATTTCTTCCGGATATCACTTGTTTCCAATCACCTTCAGTCGCCGTCACCGGTTGTGGGATCTGGGTAGTTCCAATTGCGTATGTAGATTCGGAATTATTTGGGACATATATGAACTACTTCTGTCACCAACTACAGAACTCTTATCACTGTGTTAACGATGATAAGTTTTCCTTTGTTACCCTCATATTTAGAATGTTCAGACCTTATATCAAATATATTGCCAACTTGATTCTTAAGGATTTCAATAAGCAGCTCTTGTTCTTCAGTTCTCTTCTCCAACTGATGTTGAAGTTTCTCCATTAATACAGTAAACGTATGTTATCCTATTCCGCTTTCAGTTTTTGACAGTTCATGTTGTTGCATTTTCCAGTAGCCTAGGATTCTTCTGAGGTATCCATATTATACATATCGAGTGCAGTACATAAGGCGCCCTCCGACGAGGTGGTCCGACGACATCAAGAGAATATGTTCGAACTGGATGAATGCAGCACAGGATAGACAGAGATGGTTTGGGTTACGGGAGGCCTATGTTCAGCAGTGTACTCAGACAGGCTGAATGATGATGATGATAACATAAGGCAATATTTGATTTAACGCAATTCGGCACTCTTTTATTCACTATGAAATCAATTAACTCATCATTTTTTCATTTATTCAACTCATCCGCTAACTGTGACTTTGTTATCGCCGCCATAGTTATACTGATATGTTATACGGATATGAAAGTTGATGTATTTATCAATGCCTTGAATCAAGCACGAACCAAATTATACTTTTCCATAATGAATCGATTTCATCATTAAGTCAGTCCATGTAGTATGATTTCACAAATTTCAATTTGGTCTTTAGGCTGATCGTACAGAAAGTACATTTTCATGCTTAAAGCCAGATAAAAACGTGACTTGACACAAATTTAAGAAGGCAATTTAATGATCAAAGCGATGCCGCATATAAAATAGAGATGGAGCCATAGACGAAGAGGTTTATTTCTCTATGTATGATGGATGGAGCTATTTGAGTAAACGAAATCATGCGATCGACAATTTTTTTTATTCTGAAATAAGCTTGAAAACTAGGAAATTGAACTAGATGGAAAAATTTTTCATTATATTTGAGAGCAATCAGGTGAGTATAAAGAAAGTCAACTGTCACGAATCTAAATATGTAACAACAAGTCGAAACTGGAATTCGATTTTGAGTTTATGAATGTTTAAGACGGTTTTAAGTCTTCCTTGAGCCCTGAAAATTGGCGGCTTAGCATTAAAAACAACTTAAAGAGCACTTAATCTGTAATCTGTGGTGCAAGAAAAACGGCGTCTCAAACCTAACTTCCAATCTAAGTCAGACTTACCTCTGACAGTACAAGTACAATTTGTCATAAGTTTCCTTAAACTTTTTCTGGTAATTATAAAGTTCCCTGCCCAGTAGTATTTTTTTTGTGATCTTGAGGTAGGGAAAATGAACCTTTTTTTTTTTTTGTTTGTGGTCAGGAGAAACCTAACCTAATTACCTAATTTAACCTTACCTGAATGCGGATCGATGTTTTATTTTTTTTATCAGTTTTTTTTTTAATTATTTATGAGTTTCATTTATTTTTTTTCTCGAAAATTACTGCCTCCCCAGAGCTGTAATTGAAACTGTCGTATCAGGAAGTCCTATTATAGATTCACTGTGCAAAATATTTTTAGAATCGGTGACGGGGCTATAAAATTTATAATAACCCTTTTTCTTCAGCACCCCGTTCAACCATGCCGGTGTAAATAACTTTTGCTATTGTCCCCAAAGTGATCGTTCTCGTTTAAAATTATATCTTAAATGATATTCAGTTGAATTTTCGATTCTTCTGAGGTAATAACATTGTTATATGTGATGAAATGGTCCCATTAATTAACAATTCAATTGTTCTCAATGGAAACATTGAGATCTTCGGCTTTACTTACTTCATTTAATCATAGTGTTTTCCTCGATTGACGCATAGTGCTTTCATGTCTGTCCAAGGCGTCTTGAAATATCATCAATTTGATTTAACTTCATTGATAGAAACCATATTGAATTAAAAAAAAATAGTAAATAGAGGGAGGTGTGCACGTTTAAACATTAAAACATCATATACTTCATTATAAATTTTGAATTTTTCATTTATTTCAATAAATAACATAACCTGAACAATTCACGAGTGGGAAAAATTGATATCACAAATGGTATCCTTACCCAAATCAAAAATATTTGAGTTTAAGGATAATATAAATATAGTACGGTTTTCTGTCAATATAAGATCTACTCACATTCAATCGGTTAAATAATAAATCTTACATAAAATAAATAACGTAAACAGGGTACATTTTGGGAATCAACAATTGTATAGTAAATATAATCTCAAAGGTAATTTGAAAAAAATTCACACTTCTGCTCACAATGGACACAAAGAATGCGGAACAACAGTAATGAAATTATTGATATAACATATGCGCCTGCATCAATTCATTTAAAGAATCATTTCATAATAATATACAACAGATTCTGCTGGTCAATTAATTCAGCTTTTTCGATTACATTTAAATTTGAACAATATTCAATTGAAATAATTATTAACTGACAGAAAGGCGCACCCAGGATTAGTTTTTTGGGGGGGGGGGGCTTCCACCATACACGATTCTTTACCGTTAGGTCAACAAAGCAATTGAATCTGAAAAAGCTGAAATGATAATTTTGATTGTTTGTGAGATAATAAAATTTTGTTGCCTATTTCAATCTCTGAGAATAATCACTGAAGAAAAAATTTACGCTGAAAACATCGAAATATTTGATACTGGAAAACAGTGGTATTTCATTACATCCAACTACGATCGGCTTTGCAGAACAATAGGTATGAATGGTTAATACTGTAATTAAAGGTAATAGTTTCGTAAAGACTTGTTTTGATGACGAGGATGAATCGTCTCGAAATTTAGAAATCAGGAACTATTTGAATGAATCAATTACAGGGCGGGCGTTGTCTTTTACAGCTATGAACAGTCTAGCGTTAAAATAAGGAAGATACAAAGGGACGAAGATAGACACATGTTAATTAATCGATCTTGAGTTGATAGAATGATGCGGTCAATACAAAGTAATTTAATTTGGGAACACATGTTCAGGAACAATTACGTTTTCTTTTCGTTTTATATTGCCTGAACATTTCATATATTATTGAAACACCGGAAATTTAATACACGAACAGCGATTATAATAGCGAAAAACTGTTCTTATCATTCGTGGCCACAATTCGAAATGAGTTTAGTTTGTTTCTCCAATATTGTTCAGAACTGGTAAATTTTACTCAAATGGGCTTCTGATTGATATCGTATTGATTTCTTTTGCTATATTTGGCACAGACAATTTCGTGAAGAATAATTTTTGTGAAAAAAAAGTAATCTCAATGTTGTTCCTGAACGGAATAATATCGTACTGAATCTTTTGGCAATAGAATTATTTCACAGATCAGTATACACTCATCTTTTAAATATCCTGCCCTTAGCTGCTCTGAACGGACTCAATTGAATTTTTATACGATTATTAATAAATATAGAGATAATACTTTCGAGTTAGAATATCCTGAATCTTGAATAACATTTCTACCTGTATTAAAGTGAATATTAATACGCAACTGAAGAGTATATGGCAATCCATATTTCGGCCAGACAATGCTTCCATCATACTCCAGCAGCCTCCCTGTTTCCATTCAGGTTTGACAATTCAGAAGAATCGTTGTCCAGAATGGATTTTCCGTTCTTCTGGGGGAAGAGTGTTGAGAAACAAGTTGTCTGAAAAGAACGAATGAATTATAAATGATGAGGAATTATAAAAATGTGGATGAAGAAACAGCTGAGTTTTAATTTGTCGAAGAGATAATTGCCGAATAATTGAATAAAAAACTTGTCTCTATAAAATGCGAATTTAAAAAATGATTAAATGAACGTCAGATACTGAATCATTCTCAAAAAAGCGTTTTTAATGAGTGAAAGGAATAATTAATCTATTGTGGGAGATGTAAGATTTTGTTCCCAAACAAAAAATGAAATCATCGAATATACAACAGGGATTCAATATGTAGGTGCGGGGATGCATATTTAGAAAGAATATGAAAAAATATTCTATCTAACAATGGCCTTTTGCTTGTCAATAAATGACAGTTATTATTACTATTCTTATAGTTATCTTATAGTTCGACACTAACTATTAGTTTGTAATTTTTGCTGAACTTGTTGAAGGTAGTTGAGATGATACTTGGTGTTCCTGAATTGGAGAAATACAAATCTCATAATTCATTGGAATTTGAAAAGAAATATCAACATGAATATAATACGAAAAAACTGAACGATGCACATTCTGGAATATGCAAACATTCGATAGAGACTTCAACCTTTGATTTCAAGTCGCTGAATATCTTAGACAGGGAAACACATTTTTGCAAATGGTTATACCTCGAATCTCTCTATATTACCTGCTCTGATAATAACGTGAATCTGAAAAGCGACTTTACCTCAAGATCCTGAATAGGCAGTATTGACCGTATTGTTCTGATCACATTTTCGCGGTAGATTCCTGTTTTTTGGGTTTTTTTATAGTCACCTTGATACATGTTTGTTTTCGTGTTCATCAATTCAACGCAGATGTCGCGAAGACCGTTGTAACGTTGTAACACTGAAAATATGAATTTGGGGTTCATACCTTCATTAAAGATTGAATACTTACGCTCCTCACTCTGTTATTATTTTTTTAGACCATTGTCATCAGGAATGCAAAGTAATGTTTGTGAAAAATGTACTCATGTCTCATTGTCCTATTCATATTGTTTTTTTCAGCATTATGACCTTTGCATTATTTTTATAGTTATAATAAATATTGTCTTGAGAATGCCCCATATATGTGGGCGAAACGTCTACAAGCAATAAACCAATATACCAAAGATTTTATTGAATTCTGGTAATGACGTTAGAAATGTGTAACGAGAATTTTTCATTAATTACATTGGAATTTGAATTCTTTCACCCCATAGGGTTATATATTGCTCATTTTCAAGAAAGGAGAACAAGCTAGTCTCCAGCTTTTGGGCAAGGAAGGGGCAAATAATAGAAGAATAGAAATAACGAACTGGAGTATAGAATTCAGATTACAGTAGGTACTATAATATTATGTACAGGGTGGGCAAAATTGGTGATACATGAACTACAACTTTTTAACCCAACGAGATAGAGAAAAATGAATGGCACGTTACGGTGGTCTTTTTTAAAGAAACTGATAATGCCATCAACTGCGTTCCTCTATCTTCTTTTGTTTTCGAGTTATAGGCCAAAATTGAAATTTGGGCGATTTCAACTTTGGCCATTATCTCCGTTTCTGTTTGTGCTAGAATGTTGAAATAAAAACATTATACAGGCACTTTTTTCATAGCAATCCAGTAGCGTACTCTGTTTTTTCCCAAGAGGTTTCCTTGCTGAGCTATAACATAAAGTTGTGTTTTTTCTTATGGAAACAATAGTTTCAAATGGCTTAGGAAGAATCGCCTTTTTTTCCCGTTTCAGAAATATATCATACATCATACATCGCCCCCAGATTCATTCAGATATCATGAAAAATATAGTTTGTATGTGAAATTTGAATTATTGAGTATTAAGTAGGCTTGATCACAGAATAATATGTCTCTACGCATGGTGTCATAATTATTTCGTGATATGATACTTGATTCAATTCTCCGTGGTTTGATCTCTGTTCAGAACAACTGTCAATTCGAAGTCATTATTGCAGCTAAAATAAAACATTTTAACATATCATATTTCTTGTAGTTTTCAAACATTTCCATATTGCCGGCAATAATGACTTCGAATTCTAATAATTGACAGTTGTTCTGAACAGAGATCAAACCACGGAGATTTGAAGCAAGTATCCAATCACGAAATAATTATGACACCATGCGTAGAGACATATTATTCTGCGATTAAGCCTACTTAAAATTCAATAATTCAAATTTCACATACAAACTATATTTTTCATGATATCTGAATGAATCTGGGGGCGATGTATGATGTATGATATATTTCTGAAACGGGAAAAAAATGGCGATTCTTCCTAAGCCATTTGAAACAATTGTTTCCATAAGAAAAAAGACAACTTTATGTTATAGCTCAGCAAGGAAACCTCTTGGGAAAAAACAAAGTACGCTACTGGATTGCTATGAAAAAAGTGCCTGTATAATGTTTTTATTTCAACATTCTAGCACAAACAGAAACGGAGATAATGGCCAAAGTTGAAATCGCCCAAATTTCAATTTTTGCCCATAACTCGAAAACAAAAGAAGATAGAGGAATGCAGTTGATGGCATTATCAGTTTCTTTAAAAAAGACCATCGTAACGTGCCATTCATTTTTCTCTATCTCGTTGGGTTAAAAAGTTGTAGTTCATGTATCACCAATTTTGCCCACCCTGTACATATTAAAATAGAACTGAATAAAAATTTCAAACTGACCAAACCACAACTTTATTGGATTCTTAACAAATTCTTCAACAACTCTTGTGTTCAAGTCAAAATTCCACAAAATTTTTGATGCCGCTTAAATAATTGTAAAATTGGCTGAAGGTGTCGCAAGCATCGGTGATGCTTTGCAACGACCTGTTTGTCTGAAAACGGTGCAGTCTGCTCTGCTTTATGTATAGACCGACGTATTCTACATGGAAAACATCTTCTCCAAGAGGTGAAGTGGGAGTCCAGGTGAAGAATAACCAAAGCTCTTTTCCAATATTCGAATGGGCTAGCAGCTGGTTGGTTAACTGAGCCTTTCGGCGATAGAGTAGACATTTGATTATTTGCAAATTTGAGGCTTTGATATTCTCTAGGAAATCAGATTCTAGAAAGTTTACTACAGGCTCTAACAAAGCGGAGTATTTTGCCATTAAATATAATATTACAATATAATAAAGATTCATGTTGTGTGTTTGGCTTTGTCGGAAAAAGTCACCAGAGAGGAATTTTGATACATTTCTTCACTCAGGGTTTTTTTATATCAATGATGTACTTGTCTCTTCTACGATTCGTTCGATTTTTTTTAAAAAATTTGCATAAGGAAATATAATTATGACAAAGCACATAGTTAAACCGTTGAGGAGTGGCATTCTGATAGCACTCATGTTTATTGACTTTTGGCAAATTAATTCTCACCTAGATTCTGATTTAATTGAAGAATTAGCAGCTAGGAAATATTTTCAGATTCATCAGGTAATTTTAGTAAAAAGTTTTGAAGAAAACATTGAAATAAACCGGGATAAATGAATTAAACATTCATTTAAAACTTCTAAATTTTCCTTTTCTTGAATAAGAAAGGTCTGTCAGTTGAAAATCGACTAACTTTCAATTGGTGTTTCTTCAATTTACATCTTTCAGGCCAAAAAATGCCTTAGCCATGTCACTCTCAGAGGAATTGGACTCTACTTACCATTCCTCAAACCATGTGAGTTTAACCACTTCCGAACTAATTGATTCACTCAGTACTCGCAGTCTCAAGAAAAAAAGTAGTTCCAAACAAAATCGCCCTCCTGCAGAACACGTGTTTATATTTAAATGATTAATTTCAATATGATAGATCCGAAATTACAGCGAACTCTACCGAGCTGCTAATAGATTGAAACCTATTTTATAAAGAATTCCATATACATATTAGAAAATATATTAAAGATAGGTTGCCTAAGAAAATCCTGGACAGAACACTTTTAATTATTACTTTTGGAAAAATGGTTTTCTATGAAACTCTGCAATAACATAATAATAAGAAAATTTTAACTGGACTTGAAGTATGAAACATGTAGAATTTGCAGACATATTATTGTTTGATTTTAAAAGAGTCTTCCAGGCTTATTGGTCGGGGTTCACCTGAACGGTGAAATTATTCCTGATGGACCACGGCCTTATTCTACCAATTGCTTAAGCTTTGAGCTCTTCGTTTTCAAGCAACTGGAAGTTTCCAAACTACTGATGCTGATTTTGGTGGTATCTGAATCGTTGGTAGACACGCAGAATTGAAGAATTTTCAGCGTTGCCAAGTTGTATGGATGTCTTAACTTCGATTTCTAATACTCTGGTTTCTACGCCTGCGTTTAAGCTGGTGAAAAATTGAAATTTCCTTAAACTGAGTTAAAAGGGCTGCTTAGTCTAACCTGAGTTTTCTGAACGGGGTTTAAAGTAGTAGTTGGTGAAATTGGCCCTTAATGGAGACTACCAGAAGGTATTTTTGATTCTACCACTTTCAACCCCAAGTAGGGTTGAAATCGTCCCTGAACATTGAAATGCTTTGAGAGTTGAGTATGATTTCCTCATTTAATGATTCTTTTTCTAATATCTACTCAATTTCGTTTTTATTATTACAGGGTGTCCGGTGAATGACTGTACATACTCTTACCAGAGATAAAGTTGGACTATACTCTGTTAAAATTTAAGTGAGAGTAATAAAACAAAGTTCCCGCAGCGGTAGGAGGGCCTTCGGATAGTTACTTTCCGTCCAGAGTCGAATTGAGGAGATTTCATACAATCGTTCAGTTTTAACTGAATGGAAAGGACTCAAATCTGGTGTTTCTCGGAATTACTTTGTACCCTGACGTCATTAATTTTTAAAGATGTAAGTGATAATTTTTTAAGACTACCCCAATTTTTCGCTGATTCTTTAGATTCCTGTTTTAAATGGAGCTACAAAAAATTGGTACCGTAGTTGATAAATAATGATAATAATAATCATAAGGCATTTTCTCTACTAAAAGATGAGTATGAGATCTGTTATGATCTCCAGTCGCCTAGACAGTAGTTGGACATGTTCTCATAGCTCCAGAGGTTTTCCATTTGAATACTAGCATTGAAATTTTTGATTTATTGTGTTCGTGAAGATAATTTTTTCAGTTTTTACTATGAAACAATTCTGATATCGATTCTATAACGATTATGTATTTTCTGAAACTTTTTCTGGTTTCCACTACCAAATTTCGAATAATTAACTAGTGTCAAAATTCACGCAGAAAGATTTACATTATTTAAAAATGTTTGTATTGTTTTTATATCAGACGCTGGGAGTGAAAACCCTGAAAAGTTTCAGAAAATCAAACATTGCTCTTAAAATATTTCTTTCACAAATTATAACTTACTAAGTGATTCTTAGTATTTTTCATGAATGAGAAACAGATTATTGACAAATTTTTTTCGAATCAAATGAATAATTTTTTTTGTAAAAGAGATCGATTCAGAGAAAAAATGATTCCGACCACAAAGAGTTTGAGCCCACGGAAGATATTGCATATTCAAAAGTCAAGTCAACACCTGCCTACTTATTATTATTCAATACGAATACAAAAATCAAAAAACGTTGAAAGCCGATATTCTCAACGAGTCACTGGTTTGGTTTTCCAAACGGGTGGTATCCTTGGTTCTTTTTTTTTTTCAGAAAACGAGTAGAGGCCAAGCAAACGTTACGTGAATGAGAAGCTATGATAAACAAGTTTTTGGTGCCAGGAGTTCTATAATTCCTCTGATGCATTCATGTGCCGAAAAAGCAGAAACTAATGTATAGAGTCCGCTGTTTTCTTTCATGGAATGAAATAACATGTTCAGATTGAATGAATTCGACACTTCCACTATCCTTGCCACTATGAACAACTAATTCTTTATGTCCTGAGATTTTTTAGCACCCAGGAAAGTTGGAGTACCATATTATCCAAAGTTTCTTTTGCTGCTTATGTATTTTTTTTAGTTTATATAAAATTCTGCTCCATGAAAGATGAGAACATTTTTGGGAACTATGTTATCCATCAGAGTTTCCATTGCCCTGATTGTTTTTTTCTGTTTGAATTGAATATACAAATTAGACAATTTGAACATCAATCAAGATAAAATATAGGTTTTCTATTTCTCTTCAAATTGCGAAAATTTGAAATATCGAAAAAAATAAAAAAGCATTTCAAACAACGAAATTTTATTGAACAAAGGTAGAATTAAAAATTCTTGAAGAATTCAAAAACATCGTAATCAACAGGATTGGGTGATTGTTTTGTAGTTAGGATGTGTACCCTTGAAAAAAAAGACTGTGAATGGATTTGGTGTGTCAATGAAGCGACCCTGAAAAATGGATCAGTTTGTTAAAAAAATTCTATATGTTTTACAGTAGAAGAAAAACTAGATTGAGGTCATGAAAATTTATTCAAATACAGTAGAAACCCGATTATCCGGGCCTGCCGGGACCGAGCCTTCGCCGGATAATCGAAAACATTAGTTTTCATTGTCCAAAACAATTTATTTAGTGAATCTCCATATCCCAAGGAGAAAAGATGCTTTTACACTTTCAAAAAAATCATAATTTTCATTTTTTGTTCAATAGTTAGATAAGAACATTGCGTTTACGTTTTTCGATAGCACCGGTACAATGCATTGGGCGCGTTCACCGAACGTAACAGTTGTGGAACTTTTGCGGAATCGTCCGGTGGCACATACCCTACAAACTCAACACGTCCTGGAGAAGCGGGCTTTTTGGGAGCGCTTTCAATTTATGCTAGGTAGCGGTAGCGGAGCGGTGGCAAAATCTTCGTTCGGTGACCGCGACCATTCGTTTCGGTGCATCCCCATCAATATTTGAGAACATTTTCGACTTATTATAGTGTTTATTCCTGCATTTCTCGTCAACTGCTGTACTGGCTTAAAAACTCGTTAACAAACACAATGGTCGCGTCCACCGAACGAAGATTTAGCCACCGCTCCGCTACCGCTACCTAGCATACATTGAAAGTGCTCCCAAAAATGCCAGTTTCTCCAGAACGTGTTGAGTTTGTAGCGTATGTGCCACCGGACGATTCCGCAACAGTTCCACATCTGTTACGTTCGGTGAACGCGCCCAATATAAAATGTCGCACGGAAAATCCGCCACCCAGATAAACCGGAACCGGATAATCGGGGTTCTACTGTATACTGTATTTTTGAAGAAAAAGTTCGAATAACTTTTAAACGAGCGGTTTTATCGAAATATCGTATGAGACATTTTCGTAGACCATCTAGTTCCCTACACGAAAATGTATCATGCAATGGAATCCGTCAATTGGTTCGTGAAGAAAAATTTTTTTATTGAATAAAGAAAATTTTTTCCTGCTATCAACAGCGGAAATAGAAGTAATCGCTGAGCGACCTCTAAATATTAATATTCAAAGCGAATATCTTCACAGACGCCTTTTTTCGATACCCTGAAGATAATTAGAAATAGAGTTTCGTGAAAACAAACAGAATCGATTTTTTTGAATAATTTTTTTCTTCAAAAACACCTCAATATTAGCATCGAATCGAATAACTTTTGAAGGGGCCGTTTTACCGAAATATTGTAAGAGTAATTTTTGTAGAGTATCTGATTGTCTACACGAGAATGTATTACACAATGAAATCCGTCTATTGGTTTCTGCTCTAGGAATTTTTTATTGAAAAAAGAAATTTTTTCCCTGCTATTAGTAGGGAAATAGAAATAATTGATGGGCAACCTCTTAATATACTTATTTGAAGCTGATATTTTCATAGAGGTCTCTTTTCGATACCCTGAATATAATTAGGGGAGGGGTTTCGTGAAAACAAAAAATGTCGATTTTTTCGAAACAGTCTAATATATATATATACATATATATTAGACTGTTTCAAAAAAATCGACATTTGAACTTTAGAAATTATATGTGTGTGTGAATAAATATTTAAATTTCTAAAGTTCAACGTACGCAGATGATTCAAAATAACTTTTCGTTTGAGTCAAGAATCGGTAGAAAATCGTATTCGTTTCTAAAATCGCGAAAAGTGTGTTTTTCCCTATGAAGTTTTTGACTATGGGATGAAAATTTTCAGAAAATTGAAGAAAAATTTGTTAGAAATAGGAGGATGGCTTCAGAAAAATATATGATGAAAATTTTCACAGTCGTGACGGGAACTGTACAGGAATTACTTTGAAACGAAATAGGATAAGGTATCAATGGTACCGAAATATTTTCAGTCTTAGAAATAAGTATATTATTATTATTAATTTATACAGGGTTATTCGCTAATATGACTCGTTAGAATATTTTCATGAACACAAGATTCATTATTGGAATTCTTAAGATAAGTAAATTAATTTTTGGAAATCTCTGTTATCGAGAAAATATTTTCTCATAGTTCAGACGAGTTAAGTTCTTGAATTATCATCTGGAATTCGAAAGCAACAATTTGTTTATAGTTTTAAATGTACGTATGGAAAGAAAATATTTTCTCGATAACAGAGATTTCCAAAAATTTCACTTCACCGCTGATTAGATTCCAGTAAAAAAACATATTCGGAATGAGATTGAAAATTGAAGAAAAAATCATTTTCGCTGAATAACGCGGAAAACATTCATTTTGGGATACGAGTGTTGCAGGTATGCTCCTATTACTTTTTGAAGAAGATTTCGAAAATGCTCCGAAAAAATAGGCGTTTCTGCCATTTCGTCACTTCTAACTTTGACATAGAATTTGTGACCTCCTGTATATTCTGAAAATCGAGCGAGCAGAAAAGGGGCATCAGTCTTTCTTCTCGGAGATGCTCGAAAATGAGAATTTTTAATGAACAATTCTCGAAGTTGTCTGTATTTCAACAGAGTTCAATTTTGAGAATTTTTTTCGTATTTTTTAATTTGGCGAGAATTTTTTCGGGAAAATTCAAACATTTGGAACTTAAACAAAAAGGACAATCTATTTATGCAATAAAAACTGGGTGTTCCCATTTGAAAAACGGAAGTTGATGTCACCCGGAGTTCTAGAAACTTCAAAAAATATACGAGAAGTAGTCTTCTTACTTGAAACTTACCTTTAGAATTTCAATAATGAATCTTGTGTCTTTCCTAAAAATATTCGTGAATAATCCTGTTTATGAATCTATAACCAATTATTATGAATTTCAACCCTGAAATGGCTATTGATAATGAAATCCTATTACTTTAGAGCACAGTGTCAACAACAGTATTCGTTTGAATTAATTATCAATAAATAATAAATGGTCAAATTTGTCTCCGTCCATCCTTCCGATACAGCTCGGAAATTTTCACACAACGTTGTAGGTCTGAACCTTTATATAGCCATCTGTGCTTTACTTATCTCAATAATAAATAAATGTACGGATCATGTCGATCTGAAACTGCGTTTTCAGTAATAAAATTTGGTCCAGACAGCTTAAAAGAAGAATGAAAATTCTCTCATATCCACCCAGGAAAAATGAAGACACTTATTATTATTATTATCACTTTAATACCTTTTTTGAAAGCTGACTAAATACTAGTACTGGCTGCAACTTTCAACCATTTCCTTCATTACCTTTTGGTTGTCGGATGTCCCCATATTCTTTTTAAATTATTGCTATAAAGCTGAATATTTTAAGAGACAAAAAACAAATGCAGTGGATTTTCGTTTTCTTTTAATCTTGTCTTCATTAATAAGTTCATTGTCCTGCCTTGAGCAGAACGTTTTGAGGTCAACAAGCTCTAGAATACTCAAAGAAAAAAAAATTCGAAATCGACCTCAATATACCCACACTTCTGCACCTTCTTATGAAGAAAAGAGTCTGAACCCTCTTAAGGAGGCCACATTGATTTCATCAGAGAAAAAAAGTCGGCATATATAAACAATCGAGATACACTACAATGGACAGCAGCAATAAAGAGTTCAAAAAATAATAATAATAACATTAATCTTGAGTTCGGAAGTAAACAGCGGGATTTCATCCAATAACATTCACAATAATTTTCGGTAGATATAGTTGAGAAGATTACCAAGAAATTATATCAAAAGATGGTACTCGGTTTCGTCTTTTATTTATTCAACCTCACTTTCAATAATAAATTCTTGTTTTGGGTTATTCTTTCTAGAGATAAAATTTCACGATGAGGAAACAAAAACAACAATTGCATAAATAAATGAATGAAATGAATAACGTTGAGAGTTACTCAAGGAGCCAGACCAATATTGAATTTATGGTTTAAAATCCACAAATCTCCAGCACGTGTTAGAGGACATCGTAAATACCCAAAAAAAGTTCTCACGTAATTAATGGACGTCCCCTAATGTAGAAGAGAGGAGGATGACAAGAAAACACTGCTTTCAATAGCCATTTGTGTCCCATTCCATTCAAGACGATGATAATCAAACGTTAGGCATAACTCTGTATTGCCGACACTCAATTTATAAAATTGACTTCACTGATTGAAATACCGATAGGTACATCTCTGTAAAAAAACACTCTATTTCAGACGCAATGCACTAGGGCTCTCATCAGGTGATTATAATCTCAAGAAAACGTCTTTATCCTAATATTCTAAAAATACCTTGCCGAGGGATTTATTTCACCTGTAGATACGACAAGCCGTAAAAGATTTTATTGCGGGTGGGATATGCGACACCGTAGACGTAAGAGTTTTGTATAAAGGATTCCTTTCCTTTTCAAATCTCCAGGTAGCTCATTGCCCGAGATAATTCCCCGACTACACCATAAAAGCTTGAATCCTGTTAGTTCAGGGTTTTTGTCAAAACGCACAAAAAAAAAAAATAATTGTTGGTGCATTGTCAACAAAGAACAAGAGTGGTATGTGTTATCAAAGCTTTCGGGTTACTTTGAGTGACGTTATATAAAAAAGAAGGTGGTGAAGGATTATAGGAAATACAGGTGTAAAAAAGTGAGCACTATGATATCTCCAAGACGATATCTATCCCTAAAGAATGTGTTCACTCAACTTTAGGTTCCTCCACATTTTATTCATAATTTTCATTGAAATGTTTAGTAGCGAAGTTTTTCTATGGACGGACATTAATGAAAAACAATTGTCGAATGAGAAACACCAAGATGGATCTACATGAGCCACATTTATTTTCTGGATGACCTGATATCGAGAAGAACGGCGTTTTAATAAGTTTTGCAATGTCTTCATTAGAGAATTATATTTTTTTCATTTTTATACAAAGAACTCGTTACTTACTGAACGCAAGGAAATTCAAGTATTCAAGTCCGTACAATATGAGGAAATTCTAAGCCCGCAATTACACTGTGTCTATTAATCTAAATATAAGTAAATAAAACTTGAGATGAAAAAAGTTTTTTTTTTCCTCTTATTTGTCAAAAAGATTACACATTTTGAACTAGTCAATCCCTATTAGGATATATTTTCTTAGAACTTTTTTAATCGATAGAATTATTGAATTCTCGAAAAACCCTGTAGAAATGAAAAATTAGTGAATGAATAAGGCTTTCAGGCAAGAATAATTTTCCTCCGAAAAAAATATAGTGAGAAAAGTATCTTAGAGGTCGACTGTTCCAACCTCTTGTTTCTACTTCAAGAGAGAAACATTCCAAAATGTGTAGTTTTATCGATAAAAAATATTTACCAAGTTTCGTGTCTTTATAGCTTAATATACACGTAAAACAAATAGGAAAAACCTTTTTTTTGTTAATCTTTGGAGGAGTGTAACTTTTCCTGGATTAGGATTTTCAAAAACGTTATCCCAAATACCAACCTTAATTTTCATCAAGACTCATGCCTCACATTTTTTCGTTGTTACTCCTATACACCCTGTATAGATTCGTAAATAATGCATAACTGCGAAAATTGTTTCTGTAACTATCACGGTGTACCTTTTTAACAACTTATCGAAACCATCCTACTAATATTATAAAAGCGACTTTGTGAGGATTTTTGTTACTCTTCCACGTAAAAATTCCTGAATAGATTTAAATTAATCTTCAAAGTTATATACAGGTTGAGTTTTGGCTTGTGCTTAAATTTGAACAATAGATTCTTGAGGTCAAAAGGAATTCCCCTCTTTCATATACGTTTCATTTTCGATTCCGCCTAGATAAAAAGATATGGGCCATTCTCAACTTTCATAATGATCTACGCCACCCCTGGAAACATGCCACAAAATTTTTTCCAGCATTAGATTTACCGTCCGAATTGCAGCGGTTCGATTTTTTAAATTTCGCATACATATATTTTCTTAAATTATTTAAATTACTCGAAAAATGCACATTTCACGAGGAATACTTTCACTTTGCAAAATGGCCAAATTTTCAAATAGCATCTGCTTACTTACAAATTGTAAAGCAAAATTTCTTGATATTTCTTCATATAATTCGGAATAGAAAATTTAATTATAACAGTTGTTTAAATTTTCATCTCCCACTCCAAAATGTTTTTCGCACCTTCTCAATATTTCTTGATGGGTAAATTCTCTACTTTTTTCTGGGGCCAGAATTCTGCTTAACATTGCACGGAAATTTTTTGAGTTGGAAGAAACTTAAAATATTCAATACTTCACATATTATCGAGCATATTATGTTATGCTCGTAGGTAACAGTTATTCTTGAATATCTCGAAAATGACAAATTTTAGATATTCCTCACAAATTGATATGCGAGTGAAAAAATACTGTTTCCATTTGAAAAAAATCAAATTTTTTTCAGTTCCAACTGTGCAACTCTCATATTACCCTCCAGTATATTAAAAAGTTATATTCTCTACAGAGTGATGCCGAATATCTTTCCAGTAACCCATTTCAAAACATAGATCTGAGATAATGCTTTGAGCTTTGATTGAATCATCAGTGTTCTACAAAAAAAAAACAGCGAATATATCCCAAAAAGTCATTATATACAGGGTGTTTTATTAGAAGTAGGAGAGTTAATACCAATTTCGGTGAAAGCGGAAGTCATTGATATTCGGAAAGATTTCATAAACAAAGGTCTACTTGGCTTATATCTTTAAACAGAATTTAGTCAATAATTTTAGATAGGACGAATCCGAAAAACCAATTTCTTAATGAAACTTATATCCCGCAAATTAGAGTTTGATAAGACTTGGAGCTAAGCACGTGTGTGGGTGGGATGTGTGATTGGATGAGCGCTCTGGCAATAAATGTGTATTAGATACCACCAGTGAATGGCCCTTTCTTGATATGCCATCACTACAACTAAAGAGCATTTATTATTGACTTACAGTAATGCTTTATCAATCCTTCCCAGCCATTTTCATTTCGAAATTACTACAATTGGTAACCAGAATAACTATAATCGATGATTTATCAGAAGCTATCCGGCGGCCTTGTTTGACAAATTCTACAGCTCATTTAATAGATATGTATGAACCTACGTAGAGCATACTATCTTCATGTCGTAAATATCTATTACACAACCTGTATTGAAAAATCAAACAAATTTTGAAACAAATACGTTGCAGCCTAAATCAATAAATCCATGTGTGAAAGGTGATTAGGATTCGCTTTATAATTCCCATTATATTCATAGTTGACTTAATAACAAAAAAATCAGATTTGAAGTTTTGAAAATTTTATATGAGACGGTTCAATAAAAGATAATTATTCGCAGAAGATTTTAATAGAGTGTCTGATTATACAGAGAGAGCCACGTTCGATTACTATAGAAAGGTACCAGCTCCCCTCGAAAGTATTGTACAAAATCAAGAAGTCGAGAGTTATAATGGATTTTTGATGAATACCAAAAATCATCCTGCATTAATAATAATAGCAGTTGGAAGTGTTTAATAGATAAAATTGATGCTGACTTGAGTAGTGCCTATGCCGAATAGGGCATAATTCTCCAATTATGTTGAACAATGAGAATGATACCAGGGGCCCGTAACACAAACCGTACAAGTGTAACAAGTGTAGAATCTACCTGAAGCTACAAGTCCAACTTGAAATTACCCGTACGGCACCAGTAATTACGGAAAAATCTCTACATATGTAAACATTATCTGCAGCACGAAGTTTACTCTTGTACTATTATGATACGGAGATTTTAAACAAGTGCAGATAATGTTTTACCTACCTTCTAAGCTAGGTAAATGTGTACTTGTGATATGAGAATTTCCGTACTGGGAGCACGTACGTAACTAGCAGTGTCAAGATCTCTTTCGGGAAATAAATAGGACCACTTGTAGTTATACTTGTAGGAGTTGTGTTACGGGCCCCAGTAATCTTAATCAAGTTTTCAATACCAATTGAGTTCATTATTATTATTTTAGTGTTTGGTTTATCTATGGGAGATGATTTCCCTTCATTAGGGTCCCATTGCGGTATTCAAGCATCTGAAGTGCCGAATAATCATCACCTGCTTGGTCGTATTTGGTTTGAAAAACCACTCATGACCAGAGATGAAGGATTTGAGAATTTTGAATTTGAATATTGGAGGATTTTCGAAAGGCAAGTGTGACTTCGTTTCCAAATAAGTCCATTGTATCGAAGTGATTCTTCTGCAAGGCAACAGAGAAAAATCTTCGTGAAAGAGGACAATTGAAAGTTAAACAAACCAACAAATGAAAATATCGTTATCCAGAAGACAAACAAAAAGAGGGAAAACAATAACTCAGGTACACAACATTTTTTAATTACCCCATATAAAATTTGAAATAGACATTATTTCACAACCAAAATACAGAAAACAATCACAATACATAAAAAATCACAATACACGAAAAAATCAGTTTTCATTGCCAATATATTAACAACATTTGAGAAATTTCGAATTTAAAATTATTGTATGAAATTTTTTATGTGCATCACGTTGCGTACCGTGAGTCATTTTTTCCATTGAACAGAGTAAATTCCAAGCAAGAATTAATTTTCCAGGGTCATTTGATGTGTCGTTTCATGGAAAGGAAAATATTTTCAGTTGAAAGAAACCATATTTCGTGAAAGAAGAATAAGACTAAGCTCTATGAAGTGAATCGAAAGAATATAATTCCAAACTCAATCGGAATTTAATCACTTGAAAATATATTGAGAAAACCAATGATTCCGAAAATTTTGTAATTTTCAAACAAAGAAAGTATTTAATTTTACGGAGTCTCATTGAAAATCTAATTCCTCTAAATAATTCACGTTCAAACCACCTACAGCGAAATTTCTATCTGGATCTCCTTTCTTAAGTGCATGACATTTCACAAGCCCATGACAACGCTCAAACTATACGCCCACATTATCTAGTTCAATATGAATATTATTTGCATCACTATCAAAAATATTTCAATTCTTTTTTACTCTTTAAGTTCCATTGCCAACATATTTATTGGCAATTTAAACCTTCATATATAAGTGTTGAATTTCTAAGAAATTCGTTTGGTGATTTCAGGTGTTGCTTGAAGCATTTCAAATAATTTAATACTGACCGTGATTATTGCCGCAGCACACCCTAAACTGAGTCCTCCTAATACATCGCTCCAGTGGTGCTTATAGTCGGATATCCTGGTCATTCCAGTGAAAATTGCAGCCAATACCGCGAGATATTGAAGGGTGTGTCTCAACAATTTGGAACCATCCCAGGTCATTCGCTTGTGTAGATAAATCTGAAATCGATAAGAATGCTTTATATATAGCCTCTAGACAGAAAATAATTTAGTAAAATTTTTGAATTTATATAAACAGAATGTCAGACGAGGAACTAAACATTCTCCTACTATATATTAGGGTCTATCATCAGCATCACGAAATGGCCACTTGGTAATGTCTGCTATCTTTCCTTACCAATATAGAGGATGATCTATTCATTCTGAGCAAAATTTCATTCGACTATATATCTGATAGTGTAAATCAAAAATTTTGTGCATCACTTAAATTTTGTATACGGGTTATCTTTTCCAGTGCCATACTCAGGCAAATTAATTCTGATTACTGATGTAAAAATAACCATCCTAAGGGCCACTTTCTTGATTGTTTTAACATTTATTTGAGTTGCATTATCAGGCAAATGGAATGAATGCATTAAATTTTTTGTCGCACATCTGAATATATCATCATGATCTAACAAAAAAACTAGTGAACTTATGGAAAATGGTGACTTTCATCTCAATTCGAAAGACCATTGTCATTGAATGTTTTCATGAAATTACAAATTTTGATTTTATGTTACGGAGACAATCAATTTCCAACTAATCTGCGTATTTTCAGATCTGCATCCTCATCGTAAGTTTTTCATATTGGAAATTTTCAATGATTATTCCCATTCTAGCAATTACTTGAGATATACTAACAAATACAATAATATTAATCTATGGTCACCATATATTAACCACTGTCAATTGATAAATCAAAAATTCTCCGGATTCTGTAGAGTGTCATGAATTCAAGAATTTGTCTGAAGAAGTCTGATATAGACTGCGAAATGTTACGAAGTTTAAAAGTACAAAGTTATTTTTTCATTTTTAGGCAACTATTTGTTCTCATATTAGTGCACAAGTATTAGGGGGACCAGAGATGAACCTAACAATTTTAAATTTTCGCGTAATATCTCACAGACCATTTGGAATATCAAACTTCTAATTAGTACACATGATAGGTTGGTTTTACGCAATTACCGAAGTTTGAAGAAACGTCGAAATACAAAAAGTGAAACCTGCTACAAGTATCCCCATCCCTAGGGTTATTTGTAACAGAGCAATGGGAGGGTTGTAACATAGTGAAAAACACAAAGTTACTTTTGTAACAAGCAAATTCATTCGTAATCTGTTTTTGAGGTTTAACCTCGATATCAAAATAAAAATATGATATAAAAATATATAGGTATCAAAAATATATATTGAACATTTCTAAAAAATATAACAATCTTGTAAAACAATAAAAATTTTCTGAAAAAATCGACATGAATAAACAATATTCAATTAGACAAACAATTACGGCACACATCACTCATTTCATTATTCTATAGACTAGATCCATTTTTTTTCGAACACAGTATGAGAAGAATTCCACGCAAACTAAACAGAAATAATCTTTGTATTCAGAAGTATAACCATTCTTTTAAGTTTGAGCACCGTTTTCCTTTTTTGTGCTTTGTTTTCTTTTTTTCTTATAGTTTTCACGAAAAGTGAAAATTACGGCTTTTTATTCTCTTTGAGTTGTTTAAAAAATTTGTTTTGTAACCTCTTTAGGTCTTATTTTTTTCCCTTGCTCATGAATTTCAAGTTCATTTGGAGTATCTGCTATGATCGCTGTCAGTTATACTCTACAATTAATAGTTGACACATATGCTCAAGCTGACTACAATCAAAATGCACAAATTTGAAAAAAAAAAGGTCGAAAGTTACTTGACACCACAGGACTGTGAGCGCAACTGAGGTAAAAGAGGACCCAAAATGAAGCATATCTAGGATACAGCCATCAGTAATGGGTGTGAAAGTAGCCACAGATTTTTCAACAACGGATTTAGCGATCAACCGGTGCGCCGTAACTGGTGATCCTGCGGCACGGCCGACAGACGAGTTAGCGTCTTAAAAAACATTGAAACATGATGACATGGTATCATATTTTGTAATTATATGTTGTATATGAAAACTACGGTTAACAGTAGACTAAATACATTTCCGTAAAAGGGTGGACAAGGAATAAAAAAGGACTTTAAAAATACATTAATTCCAATTATTTAAGTTCTACGAAATCCAAGAAAGACGTTGTCGCATATGTTGATTTGAGTTTTTGTGTTGATTATGATATGAACAATCATTCCTGATCAATGAAAGTCATTGTCAAGCCGTAGGAGGACTACAGGAATAATCCAGATAATACTGTACTCTTATTATTCAAAGTTTTCCTGTACTCCCCCTACTGCCCGACAATGACTTTCATCGACTTGAAAATATTGCTCATATAAAAATAAACACAAAAACTCAAGTCAACATATGCGACAACGTCTTTCTTGGATTTCATAGAACTTAAAATAATTGGAATTTATGCATTTTTTAAGTCCTTTTTCATTCCTTGTCCACCCTTTTACGGAAATGTATTTAGTCTACTGTTAACCCTAGTTTTCATATACAACATATTATTACAAAATATGATACCATATCATCATGTTTCAATATTTTTTAAGACGCTAACTAACTCGTCTGTCGGCCGTGCCGCAGGATCACTAGTTACGGCGCACCGGTTGATCGCTAAATCCGTTGCTAAATCAGTAAAACCAATATAATTTTTTGGAAAACTCATTTGTTTCGCTCATCAAGTGTTACTTTCATACCTGGTCTCCCCTACGAATGGGCGTTTCTTCTATTATTTAAAAAAATTCTTATTAATAAAAAAAAATTGGTTCCACGTTTAATGGGGAAGCATGCCTTCAATATTAACATAGATTTTGTCACGATTCAGAAAAATTTAATTTCCGAACTGTAACCGTGAACTAGAGGTGATCCAGAACGAGAGTAAACCACGGAGAAAGTGTTGTCATCGAGCAGAGAATAGCTACAGACCAGTTCTGGGTTTTTACTCCCCATCAGTGTAGAATAATTCTTCACCTCGATGACGAACAACTATACGTGCACCGACGAGCATTAGCTAGGTATCGCTTTCACTATATATATACAGGGTGTTCTACAAGCTCTATGACAAATTTTTGCAAAAGGTAGCTGTGCTTCTTTTGAACATTTTTGTTTCTATGAACATAGGTCCGATTCGTTTTCGTTTCCGAGTTACAAGCATTTGATGGTGCACCACCAAATAGAGTAGTCAGTTGACTGAATGCACATTTCCAGAATGAATGGATGTCAAGGATAACGAACACAATGGCCATATCGTTCGCCTGATCTAAATCCCTTAGATATTTATTCATGGGACATATGGAGCAGCTTGTTTGTCATGTTGAAATCCAATCTCATCAACAATTACTTGATAAAATTCAAGATGCAGCGAACCAAATACGAAACTATCCAAATCTGATCTCTCCAGTAACGGCATCTTTAGTTCGTCGATATCAAGCTTGCATTCAAGCCGAAGGTGGACATTTAAAAAAATTTTTTCAGTCTCAAAATTTCCAATTTTTGTTATGAATTGAACATAAAAATATAGTTTTTCAGATGCTTATATCTTAGAAACAAAAACGAATCGGATATGTTCATAAGAAAAAAAATGTTCAGAATAAGCTAAGCTACCATCTGTCAAAGTTCGTCATAGAGCTTGTAGAACACCCTGTATACAACTAGGAATCTGCTGCTAGCGCTGCTGTAAAGCGTCCTCGCTTCAGGGTGTTAATCATCGAGGTAGAGATTTTGTGTTGCACTGGTGAAGGGTAACAACCCAGAAACCGGACTGCTGGGCAATAAGAAAACTTTGGTTCTCATTTGAGAAAAATGAGTTTTGAGGTGTTTGTCATGACTCATGCAGACATTGGAATAGCATTTAAATTTTCATTTACCAAGGAGAAGCATTGTCATGTCTTCTGATAAAAGCTATTTTCATGCAAAAATCTACAAATTATCATTGGAATGAATCCCTTTTAAAACGTTAATTCAGATTTCAGACGAATTTTCTGAAAATAATATGCAATTGACACTCTTAAATTATGTAGAATTCAGTGAGTGATCTGATTATCAACGAGAACACTTCGTATCACATTTAAAAAACGCTAAAAAATGTTATCATTTTTGGTGGAACTGTAGTCGTTGGATTCTTCGGGCTCAAGCTAAGGAAACAATTTTTCATCAATCAGGTTAGACCACCTGTCGTATGTTTTTTATTCGTTCTCGGTATGACAAATGTTGCACATTCAACATATTGAGTTTGCATGTGTGTTCCCAGGATTACAGAATGGCTCAACAACTCTTATATATAGCAATAAACATAGTTGTATTGATGTCCAACCATCAGAATTAATTATTTTTATAAATATTATTTTTTCTTCATCAGAACATCAAACCTAGCAGAGCTTGGGACTTTCAATATGATTGTGAAATTACATTCTCTTTATTATCAAACCGAATTGAATATAGGTACTTAATATGTCAAGACCAATAGTACCTATATCTGTCTATCGTTTGTCTGAACAATATAAATTAACCCAATAGCTTTATCGAATTTAATGAATAACAAACATATTCTGCGTAGGGTTTGTTAATTTTGTAACGAATGGTGAAAGAATACTCTAAACCAGATGAAGCATATAATGAAGTGATTCTCTGACTTACCGCAAAATAGGTCATGGTGAACATAGAAAATGAGGAATGTCCAGATGGGAAGGATAATCTGAAAAGAAAAAAGCTCTTGAATTTTTCTTCCAATTATCAGGAATTCGAAGTTATCAACTACATAATTGTAGTTGACTGAAGGAAATCACGGCATTGGAATTACTTCCAACTATGAACACGTGTGTGCAGTGAGTCATAGCAACATAAAAAAATGAAAAAAGGAATGAGAAATATTATCAACCAATTGACTCAGTATTACCATTGAATGAACGCCCTTCCCATGAATTCCATCTAGGTTAACTCGTAGGTAAACTAAATTTTCATTTTATGTTATTCATTTTATAAACTCGCTAACAGTCTATTGGACGGATTAATGGATGGGTTTTCCTATTACAAAAAAAACTATATTTTTTATGAACTTGGTAACAGTCTATTGGACGGATTAATGAATGGGATATCTTATTACATAAGCAACTATATTCAATTTATTTTCTCGTGGAAAAAAAACTTTTTTGTTTTAAATACAAACGCATTTTTTTCATCTTATCTCATAAAAAAAATCAAAGATAAAAAAATTTAAAATAATGTCTTAGTCCCAGTGAAAAAGTACTTGTTGAAACTTTTTATCTTCTTCAGATATTTTCGAAAATGAAAAAGTTATGGCACATCTCCGAATTCGAAAAAATATCAAAATATTGTTATATCTCCAAAACAAATGGAGATATTGTGAAACAGTTTTCCCTACTGGTGTTTTCACGGAAATCGAGCCCAGGACTCCCCTCCACGATTTTACTTATCTAGTCAAGAAGTACCAGACACAGCCAATTATGACTCTTTTCTTTCAATAAAACAGGCAAGAATATTATTTTCTCTATTTCAGTATCGTAATGAGTTCATTACAGTACTAAAAGTAGTGCTGTAATGAAACTCATTACAGCAGTGTTTTCAGTTATATTTTCCGTTTTATGATTGTCAGTACTGACCCCCGATCGAATCAAGTTTCGAATCAAATCAATTCAAATTCCGTGATCTGTCAAATTTCGTATGTCACACCAAGATACAAAACAAAAGTCACTAATCTGAATTTTCATTTGAATTTCGAGAGGTTTTCACAAAATTGACTGAAATAGAGAAAATACCGTCTAATACTCGTTGCAGAAGGCAATTCCAACACTCATGCTATCGAAAACTCGCTCCTTCGTCGCTCGTTTTCGAACTTCGAATTCGTGTTGGAATAGGAGCTCATTCTGCAACTTGTTTTAGAATATAGTATTATTTTCAAACGTACAATAATAACGTCATTTCTCGATCGACAGGATCATCGAAAAGTTCTATTTCTCCGCCTAGGAGGAGAAGTGTTGCTATGCAACACTTTTCCGGCCGGCGGCAGGAAAAGTATTACCTGCAAAAATACGCGCAAAAATTGGTATTTACCAATATCTATTTCATGTGGGATCGCTAGTTGCGACTTTATCATTGAATATTGGGCTCACAAAGCAGAGGATTTCCATTTTATTTCACTAGCCATTAAGTTAAAATATGCTAGAAGCACATTCTCTTGGTAAACTGTCACATTTTTCGAATTGCACCAATTCACGAAGTGATCATAGGTATGCTGCAGAATATTTTTCAATTGATCAAAACCTCAATTACTGAAGACATTTTCACTTTCATCCACTTCTCACCAGCTTGCAAATGATTATTTTACTTCATATATCTGTCATAATCAACCGTAACTAGGCAAATGTCCCATAATTCATTCAATTATAACAATCGTAAGTGGATAGAATCATGTACCTAAATGTGAATCAATCCAAAAGTGGATATTCAGATTTTCATTAATTTCAAAACGTTTGAAAATAAAATAACATATTTCATTAGGAGTAGAAGTGACTCCTCGCCATGAAAAGTGACACTTCTCCTCCTCATAAAATAATATACTATTTCAGTTTATAGAAATGATCCAATTATTATGAATAAAATGATTCAATATTTTGAGATGCCTTTAAAAAGATCACTCCTACCAACTGAGAAATAAAATTTTGCAAGAGTTACTCATTCATTACATCTGGGAGAATCTGTGTTTTTTAGAAACCCCCAATATAAGTAAAACTAAAATTCCTTAATTTCAGATAAGTGCTGACTTTGTCGATAGGATACTTCCTCGCAATGAAATTTCACAGTCAATGTAATTATCTCAAATCAGAAAATTGTTTTAATTCTTAAATGTAACAGCGTTTCATCATGTATTGTTTATTTCGAAAGGACGAAGAGCCTGACGAAAATTTTTGAAATGTGGACTGGGCGATCGAAACGTTGAAGTCACTACATGTCCCAAAACAAGTTAATTTCATGAATAATTAATTTTCAACTCACCTCAGTTCTTTCATAATATGCTTATTGTGTCTGTACAGTTCGTTTGTGCAAGTGAAGACCGTATGATATGTATGGTTGTGTCCCAAAAAATCACTCGTACAGTTCACACTTGGCAAGCAAACCGTATAGAAGTGAGGTCTCAGTCGTCCTACTGTGTATTTGATTATATCAGTCGTCAATTGAGAACAAGCCATGCCGAAACCAAACACACCAAGAACGCAGTAGGTGTTAACCAGCCAGTTTGGTATGATTTTTCCCAAAAAACGTACTTCCCTGTTAGTTTTGGGGCAGTTGAAATATTCTGTCAGTACCATCTGGAAGAAAAAAAAGTTATGAGATGCTGAGACATTCATCGACTGTTGAATCAATTTTCATGGGCATGGTTTACGAGAAACCTTTCGCCTATTCATATTCAAAAACAAACTCTATTATAACATGACAACCTTCAAATCGTTGGACTCCATAGTAAAATCTGGTAAAATGTTCGGTATCCTCATTTTCAACTCGTTTAAACTGATTACAATAGTTTGATCGATATGAACTCAAAATAGGCGCTGTTATTAAAAATATACACACCCAAAGCTGTGAAGCAATTAAAATAATTTATTTTCTCTATTTCAGTAATGAGTTCATTACAGTACTAAAAGTAGTGCTGTAGTGAAACTCACTACAGTATTGGTTTCAGTTATATTTTTCGTTTTGTGGTTGTCAGAACTGACTTCCACTCACTTCCTACTGTGTGAGTAGGTATCATCTCTGGATCTGGATCCTCCTCGAACTATGCACTGATTGATTTATAATTTATTTTTCCTTTTGAGGTATATTTATTATTAATTCTCGTAGTTCTACAGTTGGAGATATTGAAGTTAGGGAAGTTAATGTTACTATACCAAGCTAAGGCTTAAGTTCTGCAGTTGATGATGTCACACCTGTTCCCTCTTTTTCAAATTTTCAATCAATAAAATTAGGTAGATCTTCAGCTTCTGTATGACCTGTTCCATATAAAGGGTGTCCAAAAATAACACAAAAAGATTTATAAAAGTGGTTTTTTGGCCAAAAATAGAAGTAGTTTGTGAGATGCAACTTTTTCCAATTCTCACTCCTTGCTGAGTTATAACTTTTGAAAGGATGAAGAGATTTTTCAGTTTTTTATTTTTATGTACAGAAATGAAATACTCTGAAATATAAATGTGGAAAAATTTCAATATACCATAAGTAATACAAGTACCATTATTTATTTAATACCAATATTCACATGGGATTGGAACAGATATTCATGAATTTTCAAATTCAGAAATATTTTCAGGAAGGATATTCGAATTCGAAAAATTTTTGACTATTGGACTTTTTTTGCAGCTACATTATTTTCGAAGAGAATCGCTGACATGTTAAACCACTTCCTGTACTGCTATGTGTGAAATACGATTCACCATTATTTCCTTCGTATCTACTGAGGCAAAAACTTTTCAATTTCCAACTTCCTTCAAGAAAACATTTTCCATTGTGAAATCTTATGAATATCTGAAAAGTTATTGAATAATTAATGAAGGTGTTTTTTGTTTCAGCCGCATGTGAATATCGTAGGGGCTGCAAATATAGAGCTTGTTTTACTCATGAACAACTAAAATCCACTTTTGAATGTACAGGGTATCCCAAATTGCTTGATTTTGACAGATAGATAGGAAGAAACTTCGAAAGGTGTCCTGGGCTCGATTTTCGTGAAAACACCATTAGTGAAAACCCTTTCACGATATCTCAATTTTTTTTTAAATTTTGATATATTATCGATTTCGAAAATGTGCCATAATTTTTTTATTCACGAAAATATCTGAACGATTAAAACTTTCTAGAAGCGCTTTTTCACCGGAAATAAGAAACTACATAAAAAAATTTTCTCGTGGAAAAATATCACTTTTTTATTTTGAATACGAACGCATTTTTTTTCATTTTATATCATAAAAAATCATTTCAAGATAAAAAAATTTTAGAATAATGTCTTATTCTCAGTGAAAAAGTGCTTGTTGAAAGTTTTCATCTTTTTCAGATATTTTTGAAAATGAAAAAGTTATATATAGCACATCTTCTGAATCGAAAAAATTTCAAAATGTTGTTTTATCTTCAAAACAAATGAAGATATCGTGAAGCTGTTTTCACTATTGGTGTTTTCACGGAAATCGAGCCCAGGACTCCTTCCAACGTTTTTACCTATCTAGTTAGTCTACTCTAGAAGTACCAGAAACAGCCAAAATCAAGCAATTTGGGAAACCCTGTACGGTAGGGATTTTCTTCAGAGATGAATATAAATATGTTAAAAAATCGTTAACCTTGAGTTTATATTGAGATTGCACGTCATTTCAATCTATTTGAAAACAGGTCAGACAATACTGTATTTTAGGAAGGATCAGCTCTGACACCCACAAAATTATGAGCAAATAGTTATTTATGAAACGAGTCTCAATAGAATAAACTCTTTTTGAGTGAAGACATAAGATTTAGAATGTTGGGAATAAACATCGTCCAATATTATACGAGATGAAAATAATAATTTTTTCGATAGAGTTCAAATTTATTATTATCACTATACGAAGAAATCCTATGAAAAGCCAAGATTCCTCAAGTTAGGATACTGAAATGATCACATATTTTTGTTTTTTCGTAGTGCAGATTCAATTGCTACCGTGAAAAACATTTAGGGATCATAAAGAAAAAGCGTTTTTTCTGCTAAAAATCCAAAGTCACAAATAACGAATCGTGACCTATAAATTCCAGCGGATTATGAAATAATTACAAGATTGTAATTCAAAATGAAAAAAGATGATAACTGGTAGTATTTCCTTTATCGATTGTTGGTTAAAGTGTTCACTCGATTTAGATTTGACGACAGAGTGGACTGTATTACTTTACACTAGTTTCATGATACGATCATTCTGTTGAGAACAAGCCAAACATCATTAACGTAGATTCAGGTTTCTCAATATTTATTTTAACTCCTAGTTAAATACTGATTTTAGCGAATTGAAATTTCGTAGTTAGTTGTCCAACCAACGACAGAAAAGTTTTTTACAAAATGCCGAGAGGATTTTATCTATATAATCCCCACAGCATTTTGTGAAAACTTTTCCAGTTCTAGCTGGATTGTATTTCTCCATATGTCATAACCGGTGTGAACCTACCAGACCAAATCCATCAGACCGTTTGTCGGAAACGCCCGAACGCGGTGTCCAGTGGCGTACGGATCTGCAGTAAGATGAATGGTGTAACACGGCTGATTCGCATAAATAATGAACAAGGGATGTCAGACTTTATTGAATTTCTATTAAAAAAAGACTTCTACAGGAAACTAGGGTTGATTTTAACGGAGCTATTTCGAAAAGATATGAAATCAGTGATCCGCTATATAGGGAATATTTCGTTGGATCATTACATTATCTCGGAAAATATCCGACGAGAGCATAATGACACTCGGCATGCGGAATTGTTATTTTGATGTAAATATTGCCTGGAAATTTCGTTCCCTTGCAAAGGGATCCAGGGGGTGAAATTTAATCCCCTATTTTGAAAAATTCGATATCTCGGAAAATACTGAACGGAGCACAATTAAACTCGGTACGTAGTACTGTTATATGGATTCGAACATGTGGTGAAAATTCCGTCCACTTGCAGAGGGATCCAGGGGGTGAAATTTCATCCCCTATTTTGGAAAATTCGATATCTCGGAAAATCCTCAACGGAGCACGATTAAACTCGGTACGTAGTACTGTTATATGGATTCGAACATGTGGTGAAAAATTTGTTCACTTGCAGAGGGAGCCAGGGGGTGAAATTTCATCCCCTATTTTGAAAAATTCGATATCTCGAAAAATACTCAACGGAGCACAATTAAACTCGGTAGGTGTGACTATTATATCGATTCGAACATTTGATGAAAATTTTGTCCACTTGCAGAGGGAGCCAGGGGGTGAAATTACATCCCCTATTTTGAAAAATTCGATATCTCGGAAAATCCTCAACGGAGCACAATTAAACTCGGTACGTAGAACTTTTATATGAATTCGAATATGTGGTGAAAATTTTGTTCACTTGCAGAGCGAGCCAGGGGGTGAAATTTCATCCCCTATTTTGAAAAATTCGATATCTCGGAAAATACTCAACGGAGCACAATTAAACTCGGTACGTAGTACTGTTATATGGATTCGAACATGTGGTGAAAATTTTGTCCACTTGCAGGGGGAGCCAGGGTTGAAATTTCATCCCCTATTTCGAAAAATTCGATATCTCGGAAAATACTAAACGGAGCACGATTAAACTCAGTAGGTGTGACTATTATATCGATTCGAACATTTGATGAAAATTTTGTCCACTTGCAGAGGGAGCCAGGGGGTGAAATTTCATCCCCTATTTTGAAAAATTCGATATCTCGGGAAGTCCTCAACGGAGCACGATTAAACTTGGTACGTAGTACTGTTATATGGATTCGAACATGTGGTGAAGATTTTGTCCACTTGCAGAGGGAGCCAGGGGTTGAAATTTCATCCCCTATTTCGAAAAATTCGATATCTCGGAAAATACTGAACGGAGCACAATTAAACTCGGTAGGTGTGACTATTATATCGATTCGAAGATTTGACGAAAATTTTGTTCACTTGCAGAGGGAGCCAGGGGGTGAAATTTCATCCCCTATTTCGAAAAATTCGATATCTCGGAAAATACTGAACGGAGCACAATTAAACTCAGTAGGTGTGACTATTATATCGATTCGAACATTTGATGAAAATTTTGTCCACTTGCAGAGGGAGCCAGGGGGTGAAATTTCATCCCCTATTTCGAAAAATTCGATATCTCGGAAAATACTGAACGGAGCACAATTAAACTCGGTAGGTGTGACTATTATATCGATTCGAACATTTGACGAAAATTTTGTCCACTTGCAGAGGGAGCCAGGGGGTGAAATTTCATCCCCTATTTCGAAAAATTCGATATCTCGGAAAATACTGAACGGAGCACAATTAAACTCAGTAGGTGTGACTATTATATCGATTCGAACATTTGATGAAAATTTTGTCCACTTGCAGAGGGAGCCAGGGGGTGAAATTTCATCCCCTATTTCGAAAAATTCGATATCTCGGAAAATACTGAACGGAGCACAATTAAACTCAGTAGGTGTGACTATTATATCGATTCGAACATGTGGTGAAAATTTTGTCCACTTGCAGAGGGAGCCAGGGGTTGAAATTTCATCCCCTATTTCGAAAAATTCGATATCTCGGAAAATACTGAACGGAGCACAATTAAGCTCAGTAGGTGTGACTATTATATCGATTCGAACATTTGATGAAAATTTTGTCCACTTGCAGAGGGAGCCAGGGGGTGAAATTTCATCCCCTATTTTGAAAAATTCGATATCTCGGGAAGTCCTCAACGGAGCACAATTAAACTTGGTACGTAGTACTGTTATATGGATTCGAACATGTGGTGAAAATTTTGTCCACTTGCAGAGGAAGCCAGGGGGTGAAATTTCATCCCCTATTTTGAAAAATTCGATATCTCGGAAAATACTCAATGGAGCACAATCAAACTCGGTACGTAGTACTGTTATATCGATTCGAACATTTGGTGAAAATTTCGTCCACTTGCAGAGGGAGCCAGGGGGTGAAATTTCATCCCTTATTTTGAAAAATTCGATATCTCGGAAAGTCCTCAACGGAGCACGATTAAACTTGGTACGTAGTACTGTTATATGGATTCGAACATTTGATGAAAATTTTGTCCACTTGCAGAGGGAGCCAGGGGGTGAAATTTCATCCCCTATTTCGAAAAATTCGATATCTCGGAAAATACTGAACGGAGCACAATTAAACTCGGTAGGTGTGACTATTATATCGAATCGAACATTTGACGAAAATTTTGTCGACTTGCAGAGGGAGCCAGGGGGTGAAATTACATCCCCTATTTTGAAAAATTCGATATCTCGGAAAATCCTCAACGGAGCACAATTAAACTCGGTACGTAGAACTGTTATATGAATTCGAATATGTGGTGAAAATTTTGTTCACTTGCAGAGGGAGCCAGGGGGTGAAATTTCATCGCCTATTTTGAAAAATTCGAAATCTCGGAAAATACTCAACGGAGCACAATTCAACTCGGTACGTAGTACTGTTATACCGATTCGAACATTTGGTGAAAATTTCGTCCACTTGCAGAGGGAGCCAGGGGGTGAATATTCATCCCCTATTTCGAAAAATTCGATATCTCGGAAAATACTGAACGGAGCACAATTAAACTCGGTATAAGTGACTTTCCGAGATATCGAATTTTTCAAAATAAGGTATGAAATTTCACCCCCTGGCTCCCTCTGCAAGTGGACGAAATTTTCACCAAATGTTCGAATCGATATAACAGTACTACTTACCGAGTTCGATTGTGCTCCGTTGAGTATTTTCCGAGATATCGAATTTTTCAAAATAGGGGATGAAATTTGACCCCCTGGCTTCCTCTGCAAGTGGACAAAATTTTCATCACATGTTCGAATCCATATAACAGTACTACGTACCAAGTTTAATTGTGCTCCGTTGAGGACTTCCCGAGATATCGAATTTTTCAAAATAGGGGATGAAATTTCACCCCTGGCTCCCTCTGCAAGTGGACAAAATTTTCATCAAATGTTCGAATCGATATAATAGTCACACCCACTGAGTTTAATTGTGCTCCGTTCAGTATTTTCCGAGATATCGAATTTTTCGAAATAGGGGATGAAATTTCACCCCCTGGCTCCCTCTGCAAGTGGACGAAATTTTCACCAAATGTTCGAATCGATATAATAGTCACACCTACCGAGTTTAATTGTGCTCCGTTTAGTATTTTCCGAGATATCGAATTTTTCGAAATAGGGGATGAAATTTCACCCCTGGCTCCCTCTGCAAGTGGACGAAATTTTCACCAAATGTTCGAATCGATATAATAGTCACACCTACCGAGTTTAATTGTGCTCCGTTTAGTATTTTCCGAGATATCGAATTTTTCGAAATAGGGAATGAAATTTCACCCCCTGGCTCCCTCTGCAAGTGGACAAAATTTTCACCAAATGTTCGAATCGGTATAACAGTACTACGTACCGAGTTTAATTGTGCTCCGTTCAGTATTTTCCGAGATATCGAATTTTTCGAAATAGGGGATGAAATTTCACCCCCTGGCTCCCTCTGCAAGTGGACAAAATTTTCACCACATGTTCGAATCCATATAACAGTACTACGTTCCGAGTTTAATTCTGCTCCGTTGTGGACTTTCCGAGATATCGAATTTTTCAAAATAGGGGATGTAATTTCACCCCCTGGCTCCCTCTGCAAGTGGACAAAATTTTCATCAAATGTTCGAATCGATATAATAGTCACACCTACCGAGTTTAATTGTGCTCCGTTGAGTATTTTCCGAGATATCGAATTTTTCAAAATAGGGGATGAAATTTCACCCCCTGGCTCCCTCTGCAAGTGAACAAATTTTTCACCACATGTTTGAATCCATATAACAGTACTACGTACCGAGTTTAATCGTGCTCCGTTGAGGATTTTCCGAGATATCGAATTTTCCAAAATAGGGGATGAAATTTCACCCCCTGGATCGCTCTGCAAGTGGACGGAATTTTCACCACATGTTCGAATCCATATAACAGTACTACGTACCGAGTTTAATTGTGCTCCGTTCAGTATTTTCCGAGATATCGAATTTTTCAAAATAGGGGATTAAATTTCACCCCCTGGATCCCTTTGCAAGGGAACGAAATTTCCAGGCAATATTTACATCAAAATAACAATTCCGCATGCCGAGTGTCATTATGCTCTCGTCGGATATTTTCCGAGATAATGTAATGATCCAACGAAATATTCCCTATATAGCGGATCACTGATTTCATATCTTTTCGAAATAGCTCCGTTAAAATCAACCCTAGTTTCCTGTAGAAGTCTTTTTTTAATAGAAATTCAATAAAGTCTGACATCCCTTGTTCATTATTTATGCGAATCAGCCGTGTTACACCATTCATCTTACTGCAGATCCGTACGCCACTGGACACCGCGTTCGGGCGTTTCCGACAAACGGTCTGATGGATTTGGTCTGGTAGGTTCACACCGGTTATGTCATACTGGTTTAATCGAAATGAGTCAATTCGATGTGAGAGAAAAACAGAGTATTTGTGCATCATTTTCTTGTAAATCATTTTCAGGTTTTGGCAATTTGTTTGTAGGAAATATGTACCTATATCCCATTACTGATCCCTCCAATAAAATTTTAGAATTCGATCTGTCCAGGAAAATATGGTCTGATCTCAATCGAATGAGAATAAATCATAAAAGTTCTGAATCAGGGGAAGCAGAGGAGATAATGGAAATGAGTTATGAGGAATGCATTAAATATATGTACAGGTTGATTCGCTTATCTTGGTAACCCCATCTTACTCGAAAACGTCCTAATATTTTTTCATTCTGTGAATGGCGTTCTCACAAGTCCATGTTGTCTTGAGATGCGCATAAAAATCTGCAAAAAAAATGAAGACGCCAGGGGTTGCGGCGCTCTCAAAATTTTTTTTCTAGGAACATACCTTTCTCATCGTGAAAAATAATTTCAATCTGAATCTTTCGTTGGAATACAATTTTTTTCCATTTCTAACCGTCAACGATCTGCAGTGTATTTTATGTTTATTGTATTCCATTTATTTATTTCTGTATTGTGATAGTATGCCTTTATTTGGAGACATAGATATGATTTTGTGTCTTGAATTCAACTACGGTACTTTTATAGAATATGTGCTTCTTCAAATAAGATGAAATGTGTGGCTTCAGCAAGATGGGGCTTCATGCCACAACGCTGCTATTGTGAGAGATATTTAAATCAAATAAATGGATAGGAACCAATGGACCCATCTGATATCGCCAGACCTAACGCCCATGCCCATGGATTATATTCTGAGGGGTAAACTAAAAAATATGGCATACCAAACTGATTCTAATAACTCAGACGAGTTAAAAATAAAGATAATAAACGCATGTGTTCAAGTAGGATCTCATATTTTGACCAAAGTAACTCATAAAGAAATGGGAAAATGATATAATTAATGTATGGATCCTAATGGCTAGATCACCTAGATAATATATTGTTTCGTAAAATAAAGGAGGCTTCTTAACAAACTATTTCCCTATTATTATACCCATATATTTTATCACAATTAACAAACATACCAAACATTTTAAATCATATGTCCTATCTACCGGTTATTATTTCGTTTCTTCAAAATAAGTTATAACCCATGACGCTGCATTCTCAAGATGAAATTGTGAATGAATGGAAAAAAGGGTATATGATATGCACTTTCAAAGGTGAGAACAGCACTTAGAGCTATTATACAAAAGTATAAAAATACGTTATGACATGTCTCCTAAAACGAATTCATAGTTTCAGGCTTTCACGACCGGATATACTGACATTAAGAGAGTCTCCCGTGCCTATTGGCCGTGGTCCATTAGGAATTATTTCACCTAACGTTTCGCCCACAACTGCGGTAGGCATCTTCAGAGGATTCTTGGTCTGAGGTTGTAACTCGACCGCTGAATTTCTGAAAAGGATGCTGGATTCGATCCGTTGGCCCAACTTATACCCTGATCATTGGCGGAAGAAGGTAGAGGGTTTACGCGCGCGATGTTGATTTTGGTCTTTGCCAACACCGGCAACCATGCGCTATGTATCAAAGGAGTTTCTTTCCTCCTGTTCATGTTGTTCTTATATTTATATATCCCAATGGCTTCCATGTTCATCCTAGGATAGAAACTTTTGATGTTCGAAATAGCCTCTGCCTCCGAGAAAACAATATTGTGTCCATCTGTTAGAGCATGTTCCGCTAGTGCGGATTTTTCTGACAGATTGAGTCGAAAACATCGTTCATGCTCCTAAATTCTCGTATTGATACTTCGCTTCGTTGTACCAATGTATACTTTGCTGCAGTCACAAGGTATCCTGTGACTGCTGACAAAGGAAACGCGACGGTAGTGATGGACACCTCTGAATATGATTCCAAAATGAGGGCGTTGTTAGACCCCTCAAACTACAGGAAACTTAAAAGAGATCCTACCTCATCCAGGCTCAGACAAGCAAAGGCTCTTATAAAAGTTTCTTCTCTCGATGAACAACTTGAAATGGGGATTTGTAAGAGTGAAGCAAGGGTACCGCGTATATACGGACTTCACAAGGATAATGTGACCTATTGTTAGTACCATCGATTCACCAACATACGACTTAGCCAAAGTTTTAACGACTATGTTGAGACCTTATGTGGGAAATACGGACACTTTCGTCAAGGACTCTACTCAGTTTGTAGATAAACTGCAAAACATTCAGTTGGGACCGAATGAACGACTCGTTAGTTTTGATGTTGTGTCTTTGTTCACACTAGTTCCCATCAGGGAATCGCTCAACTACGTGTCTGAGTAATTCCCGAATGACATAACAAAGCTCTTTGAACTTTGCCTATCATCCAGCTTTTTTCAGTGGAAAGGCGAATTCTATGAGCAACTAGACGGTTACGCCATGGGAAACCCTTCAAGTCCTGTAATTGCAAATTTCTTCATGGAAAAATTCGAACAAAGTGAAATTGAAGCGGCAACAAAGGAACTGTCCACATGGCCACGTTATGTGGATGATACTTTTGTCGTTTGGAGTCATGGACTTGAAGAATTGGATGCTTTCCTATCCCATCTTAACAGTAGGCACCCAAATATTCAATTCACTATGGAAATTGAAAAGGATGGTGCTCTACCCTTTCTAGACGTCTTGTTTACTAATAAGCCTAATGGGAAGCTAGGACACAGAGTTTATAGAAAACCAACCCACACTGACAGGTATCTACACAAGCAGTCCAATCATCACCCTCAACAGAAACGAGGAGTTATAAAATCACTCGTAGACAGAGCCCGACGATTGTGCGAGCCGGAATTTCTGGAGGATAAACTTGAACATCTACATCCACAGCATGCATTCGTCGCTAACGGATATAATGCTAAGGAAATTCAGAGGGCAATAAGACCGAAAATTTCCACACGTGATGATCACACATGGAAGAACTTTTTTACTATAAATCCCCAAGGTCACTGATAGAATTGGTAGAATACTAAAGAGGCACAATATAGAGACTGTCTATAAGCCAACTCAAAATTTTGACCGAATGATCAGGACTACCAAAGAAAAAGTCGACCCACTCTCTCAACCCGGTATTTACAGGATACCTTGTGACTGTGGCAAAGTATACATTGGTACAACGAAGCGAAGTGTCAATACGAGAATTAAGGAGCATGAAAGATGCTGTCGACTCAATCAGACAGAAAAATCCGCACTAGCGGAACATGCGGAACAGATGGACATAATATTGTTTTCTCAAAGGCAGAGGCTATTTCGAACATCAAAAGTTTCTATCCTAGGATGAACATGGAAGCCATTGAGATATATAAACATAAGAACAACATGAACAGAAGGGAAGAAACTTCTTTGGTACATAGCGCATGGTTGCCGGTGTTGAAAAAGATCAAAATCAAGCCAATACGAAGTGGGAGCGATGGACCAATCAACATCGCGCGCGTAAACCCACTACCTTCTCCCGCCAATGATCAGGGTATAAGTTGGGCCAACGGATCGAATCCAGCATCACTTTCAGGAATTCTGCGGTCGAGTTACAACCTCAGACCAAGAATCCTCTGAAGATGCCTACCGCAGTTGTGGGCGAAACGTTAGGTGGAATAATTCCTAATAGACCACGGCCAATAAGCCCGGAAGACTCGACTTCGAGATTTTCGGAGGAAACAGTAATTTAACCTAAGGACAGATATTCCTCTAAAGACTCACAATTCGGATTTTAGCAAGGTCTCAGCGATTCTTGAAAATAAATTCCAACCTACTCGAGCGTGTCCGATTTAAATACAAATGGTGCATCTTGATATCCCATAACTGAAGAACCATTAACCCGACACTCATCTCATTTTCAGTAATTTCTGTTGGTCATGTTCTGTAAATTGGTCTTGGCATTTTGTCTACAAGTGCAACATTGAAAAAATTGGCATATTAATTTGTCTTGTCTTATTTCCCCCGACAGTTTACCAGTTTTTCCTTTCACTCCGCTATAACAACAGACTTTCACGTACACATACTAAATGCATTTACAAATCAACATTCCACAACGATTTTATTTGTTACCTTAATATTCATTACATTTTTTACTGAACAATCGCTACATATTGTAGTCAGATAGCGATTACCAGACATATTCCATGAATTTGTTGACAAACGTGCTCACTCGAAGTCAATAACTCGAAGTTATTTCTTCGAGCAAGATTAGAGCAAAGCTTCACGCTGCGAAGGAAAAAACCAAAAAGTAGTTCCGTAAATTATACGCGATGGACCGTGCAAATACCAGATATTTATGGGGGGCATATTCGTGAAAATTGTTAATAGGTGTTATTTTCAGTCGAGAAGGTATTGCGATAATCATACATATCTCAGTTTGCAATAAAAAAAAAATTCTCTTACAGAGATTTCGAGATAATATGCTTCGGTATTGATGGGCGTAACATGTTTGGATATGGAAGATTCTGAAAGCGGTACTTAGCTGAAAATCCTCGAGTCCAATCTTCAGAAATCTTTACCTGTGAATAATAGATTCGTTTTCCAGCATAAATCGCAGTCTTTGTGCGATAAAAGGCCGACATCATCGATTGAAATGTATTCTGCAATTTGAATTTGGAGCCTATTCTTTTTTTTTCTATAAACATAAGGAATCATATTGAATGAAGTTCGTTGTTCTTGCCGATATTCTGGTTGTTCCTGGTCAACAATATAACTTTGGTTACCTATTTCTGAATTTTTTATTGCTTTCTATATAGAATTTCATTATAGTTTTTTTTTATGAAATCAAGCTATTTCTAATTCCGGATGTGGATAAAATTGGTTGAAATAACGAAGTTGATTTCATTAAAAAGTTTCCTGGAGTAATAATTAGCCAGAAAATTGTACAGAGAGAATCATGACAAATAACTTACAGGTTATCGCAGGTGCGAAAAATTAATTCTTGCATATTATCTTCCTAGTGGCCAATTTCTTGATATTTTTGCATTACTCCGAACTTTGTTTTTTTAGATAACTTTTTTCATCGTGACTCGAATTTCTTTCCTCTGCAATTCTTTTTCGAATTAACACTTTATCGGCCATCTCAACTTTCATTAATTGGGAATATTCCCTTTCAAAGACATTGTTGATAATTTTTTTAATTCAAACTAAACTTGAGTGAAAGACAGATAGATTAATTCAAGCAATCATTTCCAACAAGGACCAACTTATTTCCAGTTTTCGTGATTATAATAATGTGGCATAATATCGATATGGCTTTCGAAATCGATTATTTTTTGTTGAGAAACTGTTTAGTTATGTATGAATTTGATCTCTCAGTTTTTAGCCCTCACATTCTCCCAGAACATTTCATGCCATTATATACTTTCCACAGTTCTAGAGTGAGGTTGTTTACATCGCGAATATACAGGGTGTGCCATAATTAGACCGACAAATTGCTAGTGGATGTTCTAGACATTATTTCTATCTAAATCTTATATTGCAAAAATTCTTTGTTGAGGACCTACAGCCCTCTGAACATGACTGAAGTAGTTCTTTAAAAAAAGTTAAAGTGAATTGAATGATTTCGTATAAGTTGTTTTATGAGGCAAGGCTTTTATAAAATTATTGAGATCAAGAAATTAATATTACACTCACTTCATTGTGATCCTTTACATAACGAACATTGAGTAGTGAACGAAGAGACAATTTCAAATCGATTTTTCTCAAAACCGGTGCAACTGGGCGCTGTCACACAAGAGCATCTTTAAAAAAAAAATATCAAAATTTTATTAATTTAATGTTAAACCTGTAAAATAATGAAAAGTAAAAAAAATTTTCATTAAACATATCCTTCGCCCCCTTTAAAATGATACGCTTATGATTGATGAAAAAAGTGCACTTTCGATGCGTATTTTTGATGTTAGCTTATGTGTAAAATTTCAAAACTTTAGGTGACGCCAGTTTGGAGATTGTGACGAAAAGTCTTGCCTGGAAGTCATCTTCAGAGAGCTATAGCTCGTTAACGGAGCATTTTTGTACTATATTCTTGTCGAAAGTGTCTCAAATGTTGTCTAATACATCCACTAGAAGTTTGTCGGTCTAAATGCAGATTGTTCATTTGTTTGTTATGAAGCAGAATTGACATCTTCGAACGGTAAGTTAACTCATATCAGAACTTAACTAAAAATATCCGAATTGTTTTGTAATTCCATCCTCATTCGAATGAGAGGGATATTTTCATAGCATATCCAAGTATTCCGAAGGAGGTATAATCGAGGGTATCATGAAAGCATGAGAAGTATATTGGTTGCTGATGGTATTCCTTCAAGATGACAGCACTGCTAAATAAAGCTTCTGTGTCCTTGTATGGATACACTCATAGTGGGCCGTATCGTAATGACAACGTCAAACTTGAAGAAAGAGTAGTTTACAGAATTAGTACCTGCTGCATTCCCATTAATGAAAGAATTACCTTTTCAACTACTGACTCACTGTTGCTTTTGCTATGTAATGCAGCATTCACTTTTCTGTGTTATTCAATACAGTAGAATACTTCTCTCAACTTTTACTGGAAACAAAATCAAAATCTATAATTTTTTTATGAAATGGTGCTGCAAGAAAAAAAATAATCGCCTACAAGATTTTTTATTAAAATTTTCGAAAATTCATAGAAAAAATTTAAAAGGATTTGAAAACACAAAAAGAGTTCGGTTTCTCTGGTATTACCCGTCTTTGACTTGACCTGAGGCATTTGTCATATGAACTGTATGTAGTCTCACTTCATAAGAGTCCAAACACGAATCCATGTACAAATTTCCTCTTAATTTATTCGTTTCGGAAAAACCATCTTCAGGAACGTCCCTCCCGAGTATGTGTGTATAACGTGTTTTGTAAAATTTTTCGACATTGCATTTTTCAACGGCCCGATTCTCGAAACAACCAATTATCACTTTCTAAGACAAATTGCACAGTTGTGATCATATTTCGTATCAGTTCAAAATGGGTTACTTCCTATTCTTCGTCAGCGCTTTAATAATAAAGGTCAACCGAGATAGTAAATAATTAGGTGTTAATGAGGGTTTCCATGGACGTATCGTTGAAATTATTTGTGAAAATATTTCTGCACATCTCCGACATTTGAATGGAAATTTACCTTCTGTCAAAAACTTCATGTGAACAAGTAGAGTGAGTGCAATTATCGAAAACTTACAGTGGTAATTGCTTGGTAGAAAGCGAAAGAGCCCTGCGATAATTGCACAGTTCATTTCCATAGCAATTCCATTGCAAGTCAGCTTAACAAGTAGTGCTTGAGTATAAATTCGTTAAAAATGTCTCATTTCGATCGTGATTCATTACCAGATAATGATTTACAGAAAACCCACTTTTTCAGACATCCTCATTCATTACGGTGGTTCACATCGATACAAAATGAAAATATCAGCTTTTCATTCCCTTGTACACCGTTTAATATTAATCCTACTTCCAACAGCTAATTTCGAAAAAGAAGTGGAATTGGCATTGAAAAATGGTTCCTCTCCCAATATAATAGGGAAATTAATTGTTAAAAAACAACATGAAAAACTATTATCAACTTAACAACTGTTTTGAGAAATCTGCTTATCGCACAAATAAGCGTCAATATTTGTAGTAGATTGAGACGGCATAAAATTGACATTGTATGTACCAAGAAGAAAAAACGAAACATCAATGTTTTGTAATGAAAAGGATAGTTCAACATCTTTTGAGAAGAGTGGTGCCTGTAAATTGTTTTGTGACGAATGCCCAGCGTTTTACAAAGGTCACACTGGTCGTTCTCTCAAGGGTTGATGAACATATAAAGTAAATTATTCAAAACAAATCGAAAACTGGTTTTTCTGATCGTTGCATCACTTGTAACCATTTTAAAGATTTTGGTGAAACTAGAATATTGCAAGAAAGGGAAAAATATTTCCTCTCTCGTTTTCTGCTTCAAAACAAAAACAACCAATAATTGCGGACGATCACTTAGATTATCTCCTCTGTTAACGTCTGTTGTTTGATGTTCCTATACAGGGTGAGTCTTTGACTTGTACATATATTTCAATCGTAGATTCCTGTGGTCGAAAGAAACACTTTTTTCATCTTCCAATTTTTCCAATTCGTCTTCGTTGAAAAGATACAGGCTGTTGAAAATCCATGAAAACATTTAATTTTCAGTAATATTTCGCGAACAAATGATTTTCGGAATATAATTTTTCGTAAACGTGATTAATCTATCCCCAACACGAAATTCCACCAACTTCCGTCAGTTTCTTAATTATGACCATAACATTCCATAAATTCAAAGAGTCTAAACGTAAACAGTAAATTTAATATGATTAGATGAATATTTATTCATTTTCGAATATAGAAGTATTCTTGATATTTTCCTGCAAAACCCGCCGTTTAAGAGTTATTCCATATTGAAAGAAAAAGAATTTCTTCGAAATTCAATGAATTGGGTCCCTTGGCTGATTGTAACTCTGTTGAAAATATGCACAGAATTCAACTTCTGTAATTATGTGTCAAATCCGTTCATTCCGCCACATCTCGTAAACAATATTAGAATATTTCATTCTAACACTGTTTTCAGTAATATTTATTGATGACACGTTGGCCTCCTGTCACGGATTTATTCAACATTTGTCAAATTTCATGAGATAGAAAACAGTTCTGCCAATCAATATTTTTCAAAGCAAAAATTACTAAACGATATTTACGGCAATATTTCATTAATTTCGATAAAAATTCAGCGAATTAGAGAAAATAATGTATGATACTCGTACAGAAGGCTCATTCTTACACTCGTTCATTCCAAAACTCGCCACTTCTTGGCACGCTTTTGACTCGTGTAATAATATCAATGCCTTCTGCACTTGTATCAAAAATAACTATTTGCTACGTTGTCACGTTGAAAATCATGACGTATAAGTCCAAGAATTTACATTTTGAAAGGATAAGGTTATGAATGGAAAGGGAACTAGCGGACTTTGGAAATTGAATTATATTAATGAGCTCACCTCGACTTCTTCGATTTAAATCCTTATTTATTCAAGCAAATTTACACACCTCTTTCGAAATACCTAATGCTTCAGGCGAGTTACATTTTTTTTTGTCTCTGGCACCACCATTCGAATCTAAACATGCACTTGACACGCTCGATCACAATTCGGCCACTTCATTCACAACACTGCTGTTAAGTTTTTTAATGAAACCCAACACAAAAAAATTACACGGATTCAAGTCCGGTGAACGGCGCCGTGTCGCCCCATCCAATATCCACCTCCTGTTGAAATTTTTATTGAGTTATTCTATACCAACTATGATATGGAACTATGATAAGAAGCCACATATTTTGCAGAACAATAAATGGCACGTCCTCCAATAAGTAGTCCAAATCTTTTTGCAGAAGTTTCAGATACACATCTGCAGTCACCCTATCATTTTCGTGGTCATATCAGATGATGGTTTATCATGCTTGCCCACATAATAACTCCGAGTCGGTGTTGTCTGTTGTTTTCCCTGGTAGCATAAGAGCCCAAAGCTATTTTTTCATTAGTGAAAAAGCATTTTAGCATATCTACCGTTTCCTGATTATAATATATTCTGCAGATTCACACTAATACAGTCGAATAAACGAAATGAAGTTATAATTGAAAATCACGATACCATTAATTCCCAAACATTGTTTGTTGATCATTCTATGCGCAACAAAGACCAACATAGAACAGTCGCGAAAAATCTGCTTCAGTGGTGGAAACAATTATATTTTGAATGAAAAAACACCAAATTGATGTTTTGGCAAAATTATTGACGTACTGGGCATTCAATATGCGTAAGTGAAATGGCAAGGAGTTAAAACAATTTCGAACTTGACTGCTAAAAAACGAAGTCAAAGCAGTCAGAGATGTGAAAAATACCAAGAGAAAACAACTCAAAGCAGATCCACAGAAGAGAAGGTAGAGTGCTGTTTTTCTCAACTACGATGAATTCCAATATATGGTTCGCAGTTGGGACGAAAACATCCCTAATGGTTTGCAGAAGAAGTTATTTTTTATTTTTGATTTTGAAATAGCTTGAAGTGGTGGTGAAGGCAACAAAATCTCAATACCACACTTTAAAGAAGAAGGAAATAGCATAGGTGAAAAAACTAAGACAACGCAAGGAGTGGAGAAACCATACACTCAATTGAAATCCGTTATATAAAATAAAATCAATACTGATTTGTGTCTAATTCGATTGTACAAAAAATTTCTAGAATAGAGGGTTGGAATAAAAACAGAACGACTTTTTTGTACTGTAAATCCCGCTTGGAAATTGAATAGAAAAATGTTACAAAGATATTTCTGCTGGACGAAATATAGTGAGCATATGGACTTTCCTACTATCCAAAGGTTCTGTTTCGAATACAGAGAATATCAAACTTACCAACCATTCTTTACGAGCATCAGCCGTCTCCATGCTAGCAAAAAAGGCAGCAACTTATAAAAATCACGGGATATTCAAATTCTAAATCAATAACGCCATATCTTCAAATAGATATCGTACCACAGGCACAGCTTTCTCAAACATCCTCCTCTGCTGTTAATGCATCGATAGCTACATTGTCTAACCGAAACCCGCATAATCATTTATAATGATATTTTTGTCCAAATTCCTGTTAAAATTATTCCACTATAATAATTGAATTTTTCACTTTAGTTCCTGCAACTTTTGATTCAGTTCAATGAGCATAAGTTTTTTAACTTTAAATAAATTGTAACGCCATTTTGTTCGCTGCTAGTTGGGTCGGGTCGCCACTTTGTTCTGGGAGTTTATCTAGGTGAGATGAAAGTACTTAACTAGGAGAAATAGCAAATCTACCTAGCTTCCAGTCGGAGACCGAGTTCACTTTTATCTAAGTTGTTAGCGATAATTTGATAGTCAGGAATAGAGCAATAATTGATAATCTTCACTCAACTTGCCTGAAGGGTATTATGATGGTACTGATAGGGGCTGAATTTGAGGGGTGAAATGCCTAAGCAAAACTATGAACCCTGAGAAATATCAATTTATGACAAATATCACAATTCAAAGATCGTCACTAGAATCTAATGGACCAAGTTGAACTATGACAGTTTAGAATTCGTCAGCTAATGTCTTCTGCTCTTTCTTGTAGTCGGTTGGACTAGCAAGCGTCAGTCCGCTCGTTGCATAGGAATAGCCAAGGTATCGGATAGGTGAGTTTCTTAGATAGGGGTGTAATATGTCAGGGGATAGGTCATCCGGCCCGGAAATCACTCCGCCAAGCTGAAAACCTCCGCTGACACCGAACTTGGGTCGGATAGGAAACAGGGAGTCAATGAGACAACGCCGATCTCCAGCCTACTCGACAAGGCCAGATCAGAAACCAACTATGGAAATTTGACTCAAACTATAAACATTTAAATGAAAATCGGTTTTTAATTTAAAAAACCGAGATTCAGTAAAAATATTTTCAGTATATTCGTACTAAAAATGAAAAATATTCAAACAAGCGAATTCCTGCGTCTTATCTTTTTTCAGTTGGAAATATGTAGCTATTGATAGCAAGCTCGGAACTAATAAATTAACAATGTCAGCTTGGCAAGTTAACAGTTCGTTCATGAAATATTCCCCCGAATCACATTCGTACATTAAATAGACCTGAGAATTTTGCATTCCAGAGTTGTATTTGAAAAACTGAATTCGATCATTTTGATTTTTGGACAAATTTTCTCCTAAAATTTTCATTTTGAAGAAATTTTCTCCTGAAATTTTATTTTTGAAGATATGTATTTTCTCCTAAAATGAAAATGAACTCATGCAGTTTTCAGACATCACTCTGTTGTGCAAAATTACCGGCTATTTTGATGCACTTGTTCAATTACGTATGATAATTGCCAACATTCCTCATGGAGAAATTCGTTTGTTTGCGAGAGTCGGAAAATCTAGTGATTTTATTGTTTTGTAGACTGTAGCGAGGACTGTGGGACATAGATTCTACGGTGTTAGGAACATTTTCATATCATCAATCTTCATTGCTAGTCTGTTGCCGAATATAAATATTGTTCTTGACAGAGAGAGCCACATGACATCTAATTACGGCCGCTACATGTAGTTGAGTTGCAGCTGAGTTATGAATGCTCAAATGCTCTAGGGTAAATTCCTATATACTCAGATTTCGACTGGAAATCCCATCCAAAGAATAGAATCAAAATCCGCATGAAAATGTCAGAACAGCTTCTCGTGTATTTAAGACCTAATTAAGTCATTCTATCGAAAATATGAAGTGAAAAGTGAAGCGGATTGAGAAACTAATTTCTCAAAGGTGAAACCAAAGCGACTCCTTGCGAGAAGGCGTTTGAGAATGAGCATATTGTTGTGGAATATTTCTCGATGTGGAACATTATTTTTACGAAATTTGGAAAAAGACTTACTATTCAAAATAAAACAGACCTTTTCACGAGCATACTTTTGTCTTTTGAACTCCTGTAATCCTCTTTGAAGTAGAAGAATTTTTAATTTCTATTCGATGTCGATAAAATCGGACCCACTCAGAACTATCGCTCTATCAGAGAAACCTAAACCGTATCAAAACATTGGAAAAAGTCATGTGTGATCACCTTGTCCAGTCTGCGTTAACAAAAAATATTTTTCCATCTGAATAACACGGATTTGTCCCCGTTTTATCGACAATGAAAGACCTATTGAGTTATCTTAACGATTGGACTAATTCCTTGGACCGCAATAATTGCAGTTAAATTGTATTTAGACCTTTGTGGAAGCTACATTACTTGGCTATAAGATGTTGTCTCCTGTCTTGGATCAGGGCCTTCCTCACCAATAGAACTTTTCCACGGTTTCCACTGGAGACCGTTTTATCGAGTGATATGCCTCGGTGATCAGTTTTAGACCCTATCCTCTGACTTTTATTTACATCTGACCTGTCTAAACTGTTGAAGTCTTTCTGTGTGTTATTTGCTGACGACCTAAAAATCTTTAATACCACACATAGAATTCGGGGTACCTACCAAGATAGTTTGAAAGATTCGTGGTGTGGTGAATGAAATGCTATGTTATGCATTTCGGTAGGAATAATGCACAGTCTAGTTGACTGAGGTGAGGTCGATGTTCATCATCTTACCTCTTTGGACTTGGAAGTCAAATTTGACTTTGTCACGTCATGTTGCAATTAAAACTGGATCCAGAATGTTGACTCAACTGATCCATAGAGCATTCAAAGGTCGCAGCTTGTCAACATGTAAGCTACTTTATTGTAATTTCTTGCGCCTTCTGATAGAATGTGGTGTACCAATATGGTATCCTTCTCTTACATCTCCTGGAGTCTTTGCAACGTTAGAATACTAGGTTTCGTTTTGAGGTGAAAGACCAGATTATCCAACTCGTTTGAAGATTATGGACCTTCAGAATTTCGAGGATTGTCGTAGCAGGGATCACCTCATTGTTACTCACCAGGCTCTTCATGGGAAATTCGGAGTGAATTCATATCACCTTTATAAGAGATGTGCCATTTAACCGTGATCTAGCGATAATTAAGGAAATGTGCTAGGACCACTTCTGGTTGATATACACATATACACATGTATCACGGATGATACAGCGATATTATCGACTGATGAAAATCCCTGAAACGCATAGCTGCATACACAGATTCATATCTTTAGTATCCACCGATAGTTATGAATATGGAAAATTGGAGTAAACGAAATCAATTCTTCACACGTTCTTGTTCTGTTTGTTGTGAATCCTTTCAATTTTTGGGGGTTTCCAGGTTTAGATGAAATAAGAAAATGGTTAACCTTCTAAAGCTGAAAATACACTTAACAGCATCTACTAGAAAATGATTTAAAAAAATTAAAGGCATAGTGGAAGAAATGGTGGTCCTTCCACAGTGTTATAGGTAGGTTGGGTTTGTGAGCAAATGATTAATCTACACAAACAACGTTTCTCATTGGCTGATGTATATAATGTAAGAAATTCAGGGAAAAGGCTTCAAGGTATAACATTATTATTACCTAACATTGCGCTTAACATTAAAATTTATGTAAGCAGTAGGTATCTTTTATTTGAGCATCAACATTGTAGCTCAACATTGATATCTCCCTTACAATCAACATGATAGTGAATGGCAGTTAATCAAGAGTCAGATTGAACCTCGGATTGAACCGACTCTCAATGAATTATCTTGGATTTCGCCCTTTCTATTGCTCCGCCCATTATGAGAGTTAGTATTCTTTTTAATTATTTCATTGTTAAATAGATTGAATAATGACCTGTATTATTAATATCATTTTTCGGAGTTTTCTCCGTTAACTGATGCCTGTTGAAATGGGAATTGAGTTTGTTGAAAGATTGAACTTTCGTCCAAGGGCGGATTTACGGTTGGGTAATCGGGGTAATTACCCCCCCCCTGAGTATCGAAAACCTCAAAAAAAGGTACGCAACGTGATGCAAATAATTCGTAATTTCTCAAATATTTTCAATATATTAGCAATGAAAACTTTCTAAATATGTGGTAAGCAAATACCTTTCAAGCACAAATCGAAATGTTCCCAATGTTTATTAGCCCCCCCCCCATGAAGAAAGGTATATCCGCCCTTGCTTTCGTCTCTACGAGAATCCCTGTATATTGCAAAATACCATGTGGAGGTTTAAAATAGAGGCGATCTCCTGAGCAATAGAACTCCGATTACGTTACTCCACTTTTCAATTAAAGATAACGTAACAAAATTGTAATGAAACCTGTCGATGTATTAATAAAATATTGGATGATATCCAATTACTGGTGAAAAACTGATTAGAACGGTTCATTCGTTAGTAAACCATTATTTATCTTTACATTTTGAGAGTCCACAATACAAACGCGGAATCGTTGAGTGAATATCCACAATAGACCTCGTGTACGCTAGAAAAACCATCGTCGACATTGAAGTATGAGAATGTTATCATTTACAACCGTAGAGTTATCGGCAGAAACAAATTGTTGAATTGATAAAACGACTTTTTTCTGCCTTATGTAAATCAATAAAATAGAAAATGATAATATATTATGTTGCATTTTTGTGTTCGATAAGTATGTTATACAGGGTCCTGTGGAAGTGGGTTACGCTTCCATTGCTGTCAAACCAGACGTTCGAGAACTTTCGTTTGAAAGCATGCCATTTGTACTTCCAATTCTGCTTGTCAGGAAATCATTTTCTAAAATACAGGTTGCTACCAGAAAAAATAATTAGTCAACAAATGAGTGATTTTTCAAATGAACCACTCCCTCGATCACTCCTTATATTTTCATATATTTTCGTTATCTATCATGATGCAAAATATCAGATCTTATTCAAAGAAAACTGCAAAAAGTGCGAGAACAGTAGTTCGGTAAAAGTCCTCTACCGATTTCCAAAAGCGATGGTAACATGAATTCGATAAGAATTTCTTTCAACTGAAAAATTTGTCTGTCGTCGTTACTAAATGATCAACCTATCATATGCAGAGTTATTATTATCCAAATATGAAATTGTTATTTCTCGATTTTTTTCAAATATTTCTTTCCCTATGATTTAGAGTAATTTAGACAATTGAATACCTTACATTTGCTCAGAAGTAACGTTTGGACTATTTTCACTCCTGTGTCCAGTAGACACGAAAAATGACATCCCAACTAAAAATTTTGGAAATAATGAACATAAAAACTAACGGATATTTAAAATGAGTCACACAATGAAACCAACCTGAATGAACAGCTATTGACAAACTTTAAAACCCTCCCAAAAACATAATGTCTGAACGTCAACATGAAAATGATAATGTTTTTCCGAATAAGTAACACATATTTGTTACATGTGTATTCAACCGATTACAGGGTGTTTAAAATTCAAAAAATGTTATGTTTTTTCAGCAAGTAGAACTTATGCTGCGTAATATCCCGAGAGCTGACCACCTGAAAATCTATAATACCACATTGAATTCGGAGTACCTAGAAGACGATCTGAAAGTCTTGTGTGAATGGAATGCATTGTCATTCATCTCGGTAGCAATTATCCAAAGCCTATTTATGAGATCGACGGCTGCAATCTTGTTTCAAGAAAAATTTCTACCGCCTACACACATTGCCTGGTGCCTAATTCTCAAATTTGATTGCTCTTCGCTTTCGAAATTTCCTTAATTTGAATTTAGAAGTTGTTAATTCTTGACCTGGGAACGCAGGCCATCCAGGTATGAGACCCTTATAATTAGGTCTTTCAAAGTTTACCCAGTTTTTTTTTAACTTAATTAAATTCCGGAAATTTTCGTGACTGCTTTCTTAAATATCACATTATGATATTATAAATGTCCATTAAGGAATATTGTATTCGTTGTCATCACACCAAAATTGCGAATGAGATCGGGTCCAACTCCAGAATAAAATTTTCGGAAATAACCAGATAATTTGAGACGCTATACTAGAAATATTCCAATCAAGAAAAATTCAGCTGACTCCATATAATTCTGATTTGTGTATGTAACATTCATATTACGTGTCTGAACTGTAGAAACTGATCGATAAACATGATTGAATGGTTTATTGTAATTCAATATCCGCAGTGAAGTATATATCATGTGAGGATATTCATTTGGACGTTAATCCGATCAACAAAAACATTATTCTCCTCGATGAATTGCAGATAAAACTCATATTATTCTATCAACGCCATTTACCTTCAAGAATTTGCACTACACCTATTCACAGCTCTTTGGGTCTTATTTCTGCACTTTATAGACGAGGACTTGGGTCAGTGTCTGAGTAACCGAATGTTTTTCGAAATCGTTTGTTTTTGACATATTGTTTTTACTTAAAATGTACTGCGAGAGTCAAAGTTAATTATAAGAACTAGCCCAATTCCAAAATTATCCTGTAGCCCGGAAACTAGACAACGCAGCGACGGGGGGTCGCGCGTTTATGTTTTTCGAAAAAAATGAACATAACATGTTACTTTTTTTCTATCTCTTCTTTTAATTTACAAGATGTAGTTCTTAATCATCGAAATCTGACCATCCTGTAGTTGTTTTTAGGTCTAACAGATTAAAAGAAAATCGGCCCACGATGATGAATTAGAGTGGGGACCAGAATCAGAACATCGACGTTTACCAGATTTCTGGGGGTCGTTATAGATGAGTTTCTGCAATGGTCTAAGCATATAGAGGATCATACAAATAAAATGAACAAATTATGTTATGCCATGAGAGTAATGAATAAATCATTCCCAATGATGAGGACAATATACCATGCAATGAATCTCTAATCAGATATGGAATAATTTCTTTGGATAGTAAGCCCAGCAGTAAAGTCCATAATTGAACGGTCGGCTGGAACAACGTTGGATGTTACACTAAAAAATGATACACATCCAACGTTGTTCCAGCCGACCATACAATTATTATCAGTCAGAAAATGAGAAAATAATTTTTGATTGTTGTTCTAATTGAAATTTCTCGCCTTGTATGTATGGCAAACTCTTCAGTGCTTTTCATATACAGGGTATCCCACCGGGACTGTCTAGTAGCAAGATAGAGTACACAGTTTATTCCATAAGAAATAATCAACTCGAACAAGTATTTTTGATTATGACTGATTGACATTCAATATAAAAATCTACTACTGTCATAATGTTTTATAAGGTAACTAATAAAACAAGCAGGAGTGTATATTCGAATAATCTCATTCTAACACTCCTCCTCACGAACTGCTTGAGTAGAGTCCAATGCCCTTCAGGAACATTAAATGACGATAACCATTCAAAGACTTTGTTAAAATATCGGCCAACATTTCATCGGTCTTTTTATAACTTATTTGAATGTCACCATTCTTCACAAGATCTTTTATGAAGTGCTCTTTTATTGAGATGTGTTTTGATTTTGAGCTCACAATCGGATTATATGCTAATTTTTGTGCAGCTTGATTGTCGTTGTATATTAAAATTGTTTCATGATGGCATCCCATATCATTTATGAGATTTTTAAGATGAACTGCTTCTTTTGATGCCTCTGTTAAGGACATGTATTCAGCTTCTGCTGTTGACAATGCTACTGTCCTTTGTTTCCTCGATTCCCAACTGACTGAGGAGTTGGCAAAAATGAAACAATAACCAGTATAAGATCTTCTGTCAATTTTACATGCACCCCAATCTGCATCAGCATATCCAGTGATATCTTCTCCAGTTCTTTTGAATTTCAGTTCATAATGCTTTGTACCTTGTAAATATCTCAGCACACGTTTTGCAGCAATCCAATGTTCGGAACTGTAACAGTTATTGAATTGACTCAAATAACTTACTGCAAAAGAAATATCCGGTCGTGTTGCTGTTGATAAATACATCAACGCTCCAATTAGGTTTTGGTAAGGAATGTTTTCTAATTTATCTGGATTTCCCTTTTCCAGTTTTAAGTTTTCCTCCATGGGGCTCTTAGCGATCTTGCAATTTGACATTCCGAATTTGAACAATATATCATTTATGTATTTTTGTTGATTTGCTGTTATAATATCACTACCTTGTTTGAATTCAATTCCAAGGCAATAATTTAAAGTTCCCAAATCCCTCATATCGAAACTTGTCATGATTTGCTCTTTTATGAAATTGAAAATTTGTTTATTTGATGTTGCCACAATCAGATCATCCACATATACTGCAATAATGGCCTTTTCTCCTCCTTTGCGGTATATGTAGATACATGGGTCTGCATCTGATGATTTGAATCCCATTTCATTCAATTTTGTGTCTAACCTTTTGAACCATTGTCTTCCGGCTTGTTTCAATCCGTAAACAGCCTTCTTAAGTTTACACACTTTTTCTTTCGAATTTTTCTTCAGATCTTGCAACATTTTGACGGCCTTCGAATAAAAACCAACATCATCTTTCATACTTTCTTCTAAAATAATTTCTTGGAGATATTTTTCGAAATTGTTTGGAATTTTCATAAAAATTTCTTCTTCAATTTCACCATTTAAAAATGCTGTAGTTATATCTATTTGATTTAGTTTAAGATTTTCTTCTGCTGCTAGAGCTAATAATAGTCTAATAGAGCTGAATTTCGCTACAGGTGCAAAAATTTCTGTGAAGTCAATTCCTGGACGTTGACTGAAACCTCGCACTACTAATCTTGCCTTTCTTCTTTCTAAACTTCCATCAGCATTGAATTTTTCCTTCAATATCATCTTATTTGTGACTATGTTTTTATTTTCATTTTTCTCAGTAATTATCCAGGTACCATTCCTTATGTGTGCTCGAATTTCATTTTTTATAGCTTCATCCCATATTTCATCTTTATCTTCTTCAGCATCTTTCTCCCCAATGAAGTATGAAACATAATCTTCTGTCCATTTAGGTGCTTGAATGTTTCTTTTTGGTCTTGCTTCTTGTTCATCTGAAATTTCTTCTAGGGATCCTCTCTGATATTCTTCATCATTACCTGCATAAATATTCTGTAATTCTCGATTTCTCTGATCAGTTCTTTCTATGTTTACGCGAATATCGACGTTTCTGTTTTGATTTACATCTTCTTTTCTTTCATTATATTCTTCTTCATCATAATTTGTATCATACTGGATTAAATCATAATTATTTTCATTTTCGTAAAATTCAGACATTTTGTTGTCAAGTATTTTCACATCTCTTGAAACAACGATTTCTTTTTTACTTGGCATCCATATTCTATATGCTTTAGATATTTCCGAATACCCCATGAAAATACCTTCTTCTGAACGTGGTGAAAATTTTCCTCTATTTGGTTTTTTGTTTAAAACAAATGTTTTAGATCCAAAAACATGTAGGTGTTTGACTGATGGCAAACGATGAACCCACTTTTCAAATGGTGTTTTACCATCTATTGCTCTTGATGGTGATCTGTTTATCAAGTAGTTCGCTGTGTTGATTGCTTCGGCCCAAAAATTTAATGGTAGTCCAGCTGCAATCATTAAACATCGTGCTTTATTAAGCAATGATCTGTTTTTCCTCTCAGCAATGCCATTTTGTTGAGGTGTGTACGTACAGGATAATCTTCTTTTGATACCACTTTGTTTCAGAAATGTTTCAAATTCTTTATTCACATATTCAGATCTCTCATTATCACTTTGAAAAAATTTAATTTTTCTGCCATGTTCATTTTCTACCTCATTTTTGTATTCTTTGAAGTATTCTAGAACTTCATTCTTTTGTTTAAGAAAATAAAGTTTGCAGTATCTGGAGTATTCATCCGTAAAAGTGACAAAATATTGAGAACCACCATGAGACTTCGTTCTGATTGGTCCCCACACATCAGAATGAATTATCTCTAAAATATGTTCTGTTCCATTTTCTCTTTGAGGAAATGGTAATCTCGTCATTTTTCCTTTAATGCATATTTCACAGTCATTCAATTTGTCTGACGCATTGAAATCCAAACCATTTACTCTTTTTTCTTTCATAGCAGCCTTAAGATCAGTTTCATTAATATGTCCTAGTTTTTCATGCCATAGCATCAGTTTAGGCGAATAAAATGAATTTTCTTGTTCCTGGTTGGATGAGATTTCACTCTGTATGTAGTATAAATTATCTTTTCTCTGAGCCTTCAGTATTGGTTGTCCATTTTTATCTTTAATTATTGCATTATTTTTTCTAAATAACACTGTGTATCCTTTGTCGGTAATTTTGCTGACAGACATCAAATTTGTTGAAAGATTTGGTACGTAAAGTGTATTTGTTAAGTTTATTATATCATCTTCATCTGGAAATGTCAACGACACTATGCCTTTTCCTTGTATAGGTGCTTTTTGATCTTCTGATGCCAGTTTCAACCAACCTTTTTCAGAATTTTCATCGATTTCACTGAACTTTTCTCTCGTGAAACAAAGATGAGATGTGCAACCACTATCGAGGCACCAACTATTGATATTTTCATGTTTATCCCCAGTAGCTAGATAAATTTCTTCTGTTTTGAAAGATTTCTGATTATTTTTAGTTTTAGCTCTGCATTCTATGGTTTTATGATTTGAACGACCGCAATTTTCACACTTCACTGTATTTTCTTGTCGGAAAGTTTTGTTTTTAGAGAATCTGTTTCTTGTTTCAAAATTGTTGAATCCCTTATTGCAAACCATGGCTGCCGCCTAAGAGTACTCCGTTTAAGGGAGAATTAAGGGAGCATTAAATTTTCATGGAGCTTCCAGCGACTCAGGGTAAGACTATTTTCACCCCTGTGTCCAGTAGACACGACAAATGGCATCCCAACTAAAAATTTCAGGAATAATGAACATAACAACAAACGGAAATTAAAAATAAGTCACGTTGATTTACTAAAATTATCCCAGGATCCGGTAAGTGAGGTTAATTTTCGAATCGTTGGATACGGCAAGCTTGAAATGCTGCCATGAAAATAAGCTGATTTTTTCACTGCCATGTGATAACGTCCGAAAAATTACCATGACTTCAATTCACTATTCTCACAATGATAAGTTTGGAATGTTTCTATTCAGACGAACAATTATTCCTTAGAAGATTGATAAAAGGTGCAATTTACCGATGTTGTCACTTGCAATAAACAATAATATTTATATCAGTAAGTAAACAAATGAAACTACCCTTCAACAACTACTTTGTTCAAACAAATAATTCAGTATTAGACGGGCGACTGAATAATCGCAATCGCCAAGAAATTCGAAAATATTTCATGCCCGCACATGCGACTAATAAACAACTACATACAGTAAAAACATGGATTTTCCTAAAAACCGCTTGCGTTGTAGCTCTTCTATTACGAGCCAAATAATATTGGGACAATGGGACCTTATAAAGTCCCCCCCCCCAAAAAGAAAAAATGAATTCTCAGTCCCAAAAAAAAGTTCGGACTTCGGTTCAACTAAATTCCGATTGAATTCTCTCAAGTTTAACTCATTCTGATTTGGGACAATCGCGTCGTTTCAAAAAATGCGACTGTTTAGTCGCATGTGCGTGCATTCCCATCAATATGCGAAGAAGTATTTCTTTTACCCCAAGAATAAACTGATGAAATATATGTGTACGTAAAAGATTCACCTTGTATATAAATATAATGAAAGCGTGAAAATATGGACCCAAAAAAAATTTAATTTGCTACTCAGAAAAGTCGCTATTTTATAGTGTATGAGGAATAGCAATTCGAAGTTGAGAGCTGAAGTAAGAAAACATTACAGCTAACTTTGAGCTATTTAAATATTGAACGACGAAAACGGCGAGTTTACCGAGTTCTACTGGTCACAAATATTTTTCCATTAATCAAATAGCTTCGATTTCATTATCAGAAAATGTGGATGAATGATTTAAGTTCTCTCTAATATATATTTAATCATCCTTTGTATAGAACTCGATGCAACCTAATGCTTCGACTCCACAAAGGTTAGTGTAACGTCATGAAGGTGCAAAGATTATCAATCGTTAGTTTGAGTAATCGACATCTTTCGATGATTATATCATTATATTATCACTTAAAAATGAGGAAATTATAATTGGATATTTATTACTTTCTGGAACATAAACAAAAATGTTGTTATCCACGTAACTAGTGGTCTACCTATGAAATTACACCAAATTTTTGTCGCCTCCACAAATTCTCAGCAAATTTCCAGGATTTGAGTAAATATTTCATCAAGTACACAAAAAAGGCACCAATAACATTATAGAAGTTTTGAAATGTAAGTATAATAATGAGTTGTTATCATTAATTTTTTTTCAATCCTCTAACAGTCAGACGCCGGTGAATAAAATCTACCAATTGAAAGACCCACGTCCAATACGATGTTACCAAATCAATTACATCCCAATAAAAGTCGACAAAAAAAGATCATTCGAAGAATCACAGCAATGTTGTAAGTGGCGCCAACAATCCTCAAGAGTTCGTTAACACCTCTGGCAACACGAATACAGACGCCAGTTAGTTTAAGAAATTTGACCGCGAACCTGATCCCTTAATTCCCCGAAAAAATATTGTTTCATGCGCAAACAATGCGACAAGTTTTGTCAGCGATAATAAGCGTGCTTTCCTTGAATATTTGCGGATCACGAAGTGGACGCTTTTCGTATTATGGGGTAGTCATAAGATATCCAGGAGCGATATTGTTGATTTTTGCTCCTGAGCTCAATCAGCAGTTGTATTATTATATATGACGTTTAGTTATCAGAATGAATGAGAAACGCACTATTCTAAATATTTGTATTGGTTTTGGATTTCGGCCAAAATTCATCATAACAGTCCAGGTGAAAGTGATAATAGATTATATTATAGTAATCCATACTAATAATATAAATGTGAAAGTCCGTGTGTTTGTCTTCACAGAACTCAGGAACCAGATGACTGATTTTGATGATAATTGTAGAGACTTTATCCGAGTAGGTTGTCATGTGGAATTCATTTTTTTATAATGAGGAAATGAAGAAGTATATCGATTTTTCATGAAAAAATCGTTAAAATAAACCAGTTAATTTCGGGATTTTACGGTCGAAACTGGGTGATCTACGAGAAATAGAATAACATGCTGAAAGAAAATTTTGTAGTGCTCCAATAGTTCTATGAAAAAGTCCGCGACGGTATATGTCTAACTACCAAGGAGTAGTAATCAATTCATTTTCAATCCAATCCGAAATAATGTTCAATTTGAAGACGGCACTTGACTAGCATGGAATGAATTCATATAAAAATTAATATGAGTGGTACCTGCGGAATTTATTCCTGATGAAAAATGCTCTATACAGTTTTCTAGAGAATATTTCCCGAGATTAAATAAGTTGAAGAAAACGAATTTGAGCAAGAAATTAGGTATATTAAATTAAATATTAAAACTACACATATACGAGAACGCTTTGCCACGTGCTACCACCATGTTATTGAAGTCGCGTTCGACCAAAGATAATTTAAATTTGGAAAAGGATCGTGAAATTGTAGAGTTTCTTTTTTTCAGGAAGGTTCTGAGAATGTTTCGATAATTTGAGTTATTTTTCAGTTTTCTTCATCGTGAGATTTATAGATACATTATGACTATTAATTATTGTAATTACTTTCCGATTTCATTCTCCGCAAAGAAGTGTTTTGATTTTCTGTTCTCACCCGCATCTGGTGGACGCAATCTGCATTATTATGGCACCGTTGCTTTTTACATTGAAATTTTATGCGAGCGAAGCAGCGGGTTCAAACTAATATTTTATATGAAAATTCCAAGAGATATCCTCCTAAACATTTCCTATCTCTCATTATTTATTCAAACTTTTGTTATTAATTGGGATGTTATGGCTATGGATGTGTTGGCAATAAAATACAATTCGTGAATTATTGAATAAATAGAGATAAAATAACTATATGGCGCAGGGTGTCTCTTCTTTTGATTATTTCAATGTATTCAACATACGTGAAATTCTCGAAAACAATGAACAGGGAAGACAATGCATGATTCAAAGGCAATAGTACAGTAAATATGTCCGAAAAATATGCCGTTCTGAGGAAAAATAACCTCCAAGCATCCCAGGAATCGTTAGAAGAGAAGAGCATTCAAAAAGCTACACTGGCTTAATATGGAGGCGAAGGATTCCCTTTTACTCCAAAGTGTAATTGGATTTCATTGCTCTAGGAAAGGTAGATTTTGGAAAGAATTTGTGGGAAGAAAACTTGTTGAGGGCATCTTTTCATACACATTTGAACGACTTTGAGTCGACTTGCTGCATGTAAAGTACAAGAAGTAAAAATCTATGAACGTCGTTGCTCAGATGAAAATCCTTATTTCAAAAAATGTGTTTGATAGCTTGTTGCACTTATCACAGAGTGTCATCCCTCAATTAATAGAAGTTTTAATTATCACTTTGAAATTATAGGTTTCAAATTATGCAGCTTGTACTATTTGATTGGATTGAATGAGTTCCATTTCATTTCATATTAAAGTTTTTCAAATAACCGGCGCCCCACAAAAAATATCCACTATTAGATTATAATATAAATTCTACAGGAACAGGTTTGGAACGCTGTACCTGGAATTTCAGGATGAATTTTGTAGGTTTATTCGAAAAGAACAACTTCTTCACTAACATTGTTGCGAATAAAAAAACATTTCTACCCCAACAAGCGAAAAACACGATTTTGGGGCAACCTACTTTCAGTACTTTCCATCGCAGCATGACAATTAAATGAAAAAAGTGATGAAACACGATTTTCCCAAAAAATTTTGTCCTTTCAAATATTTCAAAAAACCCCGAGATAAGTGAAATACAGAAAGCTTTTGAGTTTTTTCGAAAAGCATAAACCTTCACTTTTTTCAAATTGATAAGCTTTTCGAATGCTCTTTTAACGATTTCAACCAAAAAATGTTCAAAAATAATTTTTCATCACAAATTAAACACATTCACTGTACTGAGATATCGGATATCGAACAAAAGGGGACAGATAACAATATACATAATTTTCAGTCTGGAAACGAATAACTTCTGGAATTAGTTTCTTGGACGAATTCGTCAATAGAAGTCCAAAACCGAAAGAGATTTGATTTCAGTGTTTGGTGTGCCATTCGATGGTAGAATAAAAAAATCTTCACTTATCATATCGTCAACACGATGGTGCCCGGCCTTTCATAAAACATCAGTGGTAAGTAACTCGGTTATCGAATATAAATTTGGAAACAACTCTCTTGGTTAAGAAAATTTAACACCACTTGAGATGACAATATATCTTAATATATAAAACTCAGTCGGTCATATTGTTGGTAACACCATTTATAACTCAAGATTGGATGTACTGTTTGTTATGAAAGTTTTTTCGTTAGATTCTTCTACGGTGGGGTTAACATAAAATACATTAAAACAATGAAAAATTTGATGAAATGGAAAAAAGTAGGAAATTATTTTCCTTCTTGCGAATAACGCCAGTAGAGGTCGCTGAGGTTGATAGCGTTCTCGTGTAAGTGTTATATTTGATATAAATTCGGTGAACTTCATTTAATAATAATATTAACGCATCTGAGTCCATGTGTTGTCACACCTTTCTTTCTTCCGAACACTACGGAAAATTTTATGACGAAAAAACTAAAAATGTGGTTCATCATATGGTACAACAATGAGACAATTTTTAAATAATAATAAGGTCCGCTCAAATAAAGTGAAGTCTATTCATGTAAATAACAATGTACATACCTACCTATTTCAATGTAATTAAATTTTTTGTATATTTTGTACTTTAATTTTGTCTTATTTACCTCCAACTTGAAAAAGTACCAGTTTTGTTGATACAACTTTATGAATCTCTGAGGCGAAACAAAGTTCGCCGGGCCAGCTAGTTGTGAAAAATAACAACACTGATCAGATAAAGAATAAATTCAGAGGGAGCATGATGCATGAAGGAAGATAAATATTTATAATAAAAAAGCCTAATGAAAAAATGTAATCTATACAAGATGTCAACAGAACATGCTCGCGTTTGTATATTATTCAAGTTATCGTTTTTTCAACGTTGAAATTTCACAAGTATTTAACTGGACACACTAGGTATATTTTCTCAGATTTTCAATTGTGCACGCCATTCTGAATACAAGGATGTGTCATTTGTCCATTTTAACATATCATGTGAATTATTTTGAACTACGGTCGATGGCCAATAAAGAACAGTTATTATTTTTTCGAATTTGTCATTTTTATAGCTAGAAATCAATTTCCATCGTTCAATTTCCATTCCCACATGAGGAAAAAACACATATGTAACGAAAAGTCCAAAATTCAGGAGTTTATTCAGCCTTTGCTAAATTCGTTGAAATAATTGATCATGAAGGTAATAACAGTAGAGATGTGCAGTAGTGGCTGAAGAGCCATAGGTTGATAGACCATAGAAGAGTCTATTTATTCAGCAGATTGAGTATTTCATCCTCTACCTTGATAACTATTCATAAGATGTCGATTTATTCTGAATCAAATAAGTAAAAAAAATTAACTTTCTAATAATAATTTATTTCCAACACATTTACATTTTTCGACGAAAGAACATTCCGGAAATATCAAAGACAGAATAACATAGAAAATTTTTGGCTCCTTCGGGAAAATTGTGTTTTTCAATTATAAGGGAATAGAAATTAAATGATTGAATCTGTTTCCAGTTTTAAAAACGAAATAATGAGAATGAATCACATTATTATGTCCAAAATTGACAAATAACACAACGTTGTATTCAGAATGACGTGTACAATGAAATATGAGAAAATATACCCGATGTGCCATTAAAAATTCAAGAAAATAATTCGAAATCAATAATTCGGAGACGATACAAACGCAGGCATGTTTCAATGTAGAGCGCTTCGGACAATTTTGCGAGTATTGTCAAAAGTTTTGCTTATGACAGATACAAATGTAGGATATCGAAGTATATAGATTGCTCATTTCATAAAGAAATTAATCAAAGGCAGCTTCGATTTTTTGGCCATATACACTGCGCAAGAAAATTAACGCACATTATGGAAATCTCAAATTTATTCTACAACTGAAGGTGTTCCCAAAGAGAATTATTTTTAACAGAATTATGCATGCATATGTTATCCACTTTCAACGTTTTTCTTCAATACAGATGTTTTTTCCCAGCAGGAATAAAAAAAGATGATATTATCAGATTTTGAATGTATTGGCTCCATTCTAAAATCAGTTGTTCTCGATCAATTCTAGTAATCAATAGTTTTTCTTTCGTTTGATTTTCTATACTCGATCGCAATGCAACGCGAAACACGCAATTTGACCCAAGAGGAATGTGCCCAAGCGGTAGTTTTGCTAGAAGAAATGTGGACATACACAAGAATTGCAGAAAGGTTTGGAGTTTCCCATACAAGTGTGTCCAGAATCTTGCAGCGATTCAGGGAGACAGGTCTGAATGTCCGAAGACCAGGACAGGGTAGACCACGGGTAACAACTGCCATTCAAGAACGTTACTTGAGAGTTTCTTAGTTGAGACAACGGTTTGCAACCGCTCGCCTCCTTCAAAATCAGCTTGAGCAAACTCATGGGGTGCAAATTAGCACTCAGGCAATAAGAAATCGCCTCAGAGAATATGATTTAAGGCCTCGTGTCGCGACAAGAGGCCCAGCTCTTATCCCAGCCCATGGAATGGCGCGTTTGGATTTTTCGAGAGAGCATATCCATTGGGAAGAGGCCGATTGAACGTTCAGAAAATCATCCAGCTACTCTTAATGACTTAGGAATCCAACTCGGAGAAATCTAGGAAGGGTTGGATCAGAACATTTTGAAATCACTCATTTTGAGTATGAACCGTCGTTGCCGAGCTGTAATTAACGCAAGGGGTGGAAATACCAAGTATCAAATCACTTATCAGCATTTCAGTATTTTGAAAATTGTTCATTTCTCTTCTTTCATATCAGATTCGATGAAATCACTAATTTTTCTTCCATTTTTTGTATCTTGTTTCGTTCAAAACTTTCCCGAGAGAACCTAAAAAATTAATTAATGTAGAATTAACTTTAGTTAAAATTGAGATTTTCAGAATGTGCGTTAATTTTTTTGCGCAGTGTATAATGAACATAAAAATACATCATCAAATAGTCTGAAAACGGTGAAGTCAATTATTCCATCGATCCATTAAAAATATTAGATACAGCTGAATACTATTTTCATAATCGCCTTCAGCTCAGAAGTAATTGTGGGATCAATTTTTGACTTTCAGCTATTTCTGATTCTCGACAAAACAGAACATTGTTAAATAATTTTTCTCAATACTTAATAATCGAGAAGATGTAGTTAGTACTACATCTTGTCGATTATTAGTAACGATTGTTTAGTAACAATCGAAATATAGCAACCCCGTACATAAATTCTGATGAAAATTCGCATAAGGGTATTCTCTTTGAGTTTTCTTCTTAAACCATATATTGGGATACTGCGTTTTCAATACCTCATTCAGGAGTGTACTTACCACTATACAATTCATTCCAATGCCAATTATGTAGAGATAAGCACTAGGTACCGTTGAAGGATAATAAGGGTGTCGTAAGCTTTCATCATCACAGAAGAACCCTCTCTGGTATGCGGTACCCCATAGGTATAAGAAGAGGATTGGGAATCCAACTGAAAAAAGTATTTATGATTATATGAAGCTGTAGTGGGAAATTATATAGCAATGAAAAATGATTTCACTGGTCACTCAAGTATTTTAAATCTTTTCGAATATCCCGTGTAGTGAACATACCAGTATAATTTCCTTCAAGTCAAGGCAAACAGAAGACACCCGATTATTAGCTCGAAATAGATTCAAGAATATTTACAAGGAGATAATCAGCAGCGACAAAGAACTTTGAAAAAAATCCTACTAATATTATAAATGCGAAAGTTTTTGAGGACGTGAATATATATGTTTGTTACTCTTTCACGTAAAAACTCCGGAACGGATTCAGATGAAACTTCACATCAATATAGTGTATCTATCAGAATTTCACATAGGCTACACTTCATGAAAAATTTTTGTACTCTACAACGACAAATTATCAAGAGAGTCTGATAGCTATTCAGGCGTCCGTTCCTCGGTTCTCCAATATAATACGTCACAAAGTCGCGAAACGCCTATACAGGGTGTACCAAGTTCGACGGCCTATTAGGCGTTTGTAGAGAACTGGACCAATTTGAAATCTGAAAATTGGGATCATATTATTGTTTGACATTATCTACCGATCTAAAATATTCTTGGAGCCTGACCACTTTCAGTTATACAGGGAGAAAAAAAAATTTCATTTTCTGTTTTTTTGTTTTGGAATTTGATAGAGTATGCAATTATGAATACATTCGTACTCAAATCGTTGCATTCGTCTAAATACAGTAGGCGCTCGATAATCCGGCATTCGCCAATCCGGCACGCTCGGTAGTCCGGCACTTCGGAACCCAGGACCTCCGCTCTATAATCCGGCATTTTATACAGCAGGTCGCCGGACTACCGAGCAGTTCGAGTAGTTTCTCCCGCTCGGCAGTCCGAACCTCACCTCGAAAATGATGTCACGTATTTGTTGCCTCTTGTTTCACAACGTCCCTTGACAAAGTAGCGTTCAAATTTTGCGAAAGTTGGATATTCGTGAAAATCATATGAAGTTAGCTTTTTTTTTCTGTACAAATTCGGTAATCCGGCATTTTCGATAATCCGGCGTGAAGAAAAAAAATCGGGTGCCGGATTATCGAGCGCCTACTGTACTTTCCAAAATATCGAGAGGAAACTGAAGAAAAAAGGGAGATAAGTGTATTCGGTATTATGTTTGTTATTCCTAACCTAGATATCGTAAGCACAAACTGTTTTCACATTTTTGAAGGCGAAGACTATGGAAATATTGTACCATTTCAGAATTTTGAATAACCCCTCACAGGGTGTTCCAAATGTTGGTTCCGAAATTGGGATCAAAATTGGCTCATAACTTTCGTTTTTCAAATTAGAACCCTATTTTTTTATGATTGCGTTGGATTCTGCGAACAAAAATGATGAGAATGTTTCAACATGTTGATGCTCCTAAAATTACTAATTCTTGAGTTATTCAGGAAACGCCTAATAGGCCGCCGAACTTGGTACACCCTGTATAATAATATATTCAACACCAGTGCGAATGAATCGAAGGCTCTCAGTGTTTTCTAGCTTTGTATTTATATTTTTGCTTAATTGTGTTTTCTCTATATATGTAATTACACTAAAGGGTGTATATGTGGAGATTAAATGAATAAATAAATAATTCTTACAGTGATATGAAAAGATTACCCTTATGGCCCTTCGGTCTGATTTGGTGTATTGCAATGAGGATGTAGGTTTTTTTATAATTTGTCTTTCGAAATAAAATTGGAATACTTACAATTGAAATAACCGACTTGGGCAGACGAGTCACCCCGTATATTTCTTATCTCATAGTGATTAGAAAAATTTCCCGAAACGCGTCGAATGGTTTGCTTGGGGGACATCGTCCGACGTATATTTGAGACTTGAACGAGCAATCCCCTAAGAGGGGGGCTTAAACCCCTCAAATTTGAATGGGGGAGAGGGGTTAAGTGATACTACATTTGAAAGGTATTGGAAGCCTCTTTACAACGGTGTATGAAAAACATAATTTTGATGAATCATTCTCCCCAAAAATCTATTTATTAACTCAAATTTTTGTGACTGGAAATTTGGACGAACAACGCCCACGAATTGTAAATGACTGTCGTCAAATTATGCTGAACCATTTCGGAGACTGTTTTTAGTCAAGATTATTTTGTGGAAGTCGATGGAAGAAAATTTGAACATTTGATACAAAAACGCAGATCTAATTTTTTTATTGTTTCAAGTTGTAAAAAGAGCTCAGTGAAAATGGGCTTATACATTGTGAAAATAACATGAGTATTCAAGGTGGCTCACTTGAGCTTTTGCGAAAACGTTTTTTGTGCACCATTGTAAAGAGGATTCGAAGATCTCTAAAATGAAATTTCACTCAACCCGTCTTTCCTATTCAATTTTGAAGGGTTGAAGCACCCCATCTCAGAGGTTTGCTCGTTCAAGCCTCCAATATATATTAGAAAAAATCCCAGAAAAAAATCATTAGACGTGTTTCGGGATATTTTTCCAATCTCTATAGGATAAGAAATATATGGGGTAACTCGTCTGTGAACAAACACTCTGTATTCATATACAGGGGACTGTTTCTACAACATCGAAGGGAAGGATATTTATAAAGATACTTGAGTTTAGGCGACTTAACAAAAAGAATACGAAAAAGTTTTAAAAAACTGTTACGCAACATTATAACATAACTGAAGTGAAACTGAAAATGTCAATTGTACTTATTAGGAATCAGGAAGACCTGATACTCGTATTACCTACAGTTTCAAATATTTAAAATCAGTTTCAAAAACATTAAAAATTTATATTTTTTTTTTATTTATTGTTTCATCTTTGAAGTATGATTATACAATTTTCGTCATAATGTAAATATTAAGTGTACAACCGAAAAATTAGCAATCAGAATATTTTCCTGATTCTCGCTAAAAATGTCTGAATTCAAGATTGAACATTTTTACAGCAAGAATCACAAACTTTAGTTTTCGAATAGAGAAGATAATGAACGGACACATTGAACAATTTCAAAAGTCTCTTCCTGTAAAGAGGAAATTCTGCAAATTTTACAAGAGTTTTCAAAGTTTCGATCTTCCGAAACTCACAAGGATAAACAATATCAGACAACAGGATAAATTGAACAGGAAAAAAATCAAGATATTTTGGAAAAAACGGTTCTATCAAGACCATGTCGATAAATCTTCTTATTATGTCTGTCGAACTATGAATAATTCTCGGACTAATTGAGATGTATGAGAAAAACGATGCTTGATTCATTCAAAAATAAAGCGATGTTGAATATTATCGAAATCTGAAAAAAATAAGTGCTGTTATAAATTGAAAAACATCTACCTACTGCTTATTCGAATGGAAATTCTTATGAAAAGACTAATTTCGTTCATTCTACCCGTAAATTTATCAATAATACAGAAAAATAAATCGGATATTTGTAAGGTTTTATTTCTAAAACAAACAAGAAAACGCGTAATACGGAAACTACTTCCTCGTTATAAATCAACAGAAACTTCAACATCGAAAACAAAACAAAGATCAAGGATTCCTCAGTCGGCTTCTGGACGGCACATAAAAAATAACAAAATAAATAGATTATATCGCCTTCGCATAATTGACATAACGAACAATAAATTCAGCTGGAAAAGGGGAACATGTCTGTCTTTTAACGACAGGATATGGCGTTCGGCTCGTTTGAAGTAGCGATACATTATTTTCGGGGAATTGAGAAAAAATATTCCTTAACAGTCTTCACCATTGGCAATCTAATGACCTGTCTGCCCGGCACTTCCACACGTAGTTGTTTTTACTGCCCAATTGAATGAACTTTCATAAACAAAAAATTTAATCTTCCATACTCTGACGAGATTTGGGATTCGGAAACCAATTTTCACAAGTTGCATACTGTGCTCACTGAACGTAAAAAAAATTTTGGAAATACTGAACATTTAGAATACATTAAAAACACTTCTCGCAAAAATAAAAGGAACAGAAGAATTTTCTGAATTTTTTGATGACTTTCAACAGGCTTTATTTCAGTTAAAATCGAGGTTAAAATGGTCGTATGGATGGTCGTTATGGTTAACAAAAAAAAATTTTTCCAAAACATCAATGTGAAGAAAAAAAAAAACAAAAAAATTACGTTTTGGCATTTTTTGTTAGTTTAGTTTTTTGTTCCTTAAATTTGATCTAATCTTTTTAAAAATCAATAATCACATTATTATTCTACTTTTTACTCAAATTTGATTTTTTTCGAAGGTGAATGATGGAAAAAATTTCAAAAATAAAAAAAAATTACCATTTGAAAAATTAAAAAAGGAATTCAATTTTGTTTCAGTATTTCTCAAAATATATAGGGCATCCCATTTGAAAAAATGCACTTTCAACCGTTTTGTATGTCCCGATAAACCATCGAATTTTTCATGACCCTGTATGAAAAGAAGCGTATTTCGTAACACCTGCATGATGCATAGAATTTTAGCATTCTGCATACGAAATTTCAGCTTCCCAAGAAAAAATGGTATTGAATTTACGGATGTTTGACCAGAGTTTTGTACAAAAGAGAGGAAATCATTTAATTACTCAGAAACCGTTGAAGATAAGTAAGAGAAAGTGATAAAAAAATAATAGTGTTGCTATGATGAATAGAAAATGCAATAATATACTGTTTGTGCCATTTGAAATAACGAAGTAGTTACTACTTTTTGACATAAGCGGCTGCAACGCAGCACTGAAAATATTTTAGATCGATAGAGCATCTGTTCTTGTCCAAGAAACCAAATTTTCAATGAATTCTTGAATTCACCCTGTATATCACGTCGATGATAATATTAGACAAATCCTCGGGCAAACCTCGCCAAAAATATGTGCAAGCACAATACTCGAAATCAGATAGAATAATTCTGGCATTTTATTACAAATATTAATCGAGAACCTTGAAATTCTCGATATTATTCTGCGATTTCATTTTACGAATTTAGGGATAACATAAAAAACCCTATTTTATTTGTCGGATCGACTACTTATGATGATAATAATAATATGAAAGATTTATTGATCATGTGAGACATGTCAACAATTCGTAGGGCAAGTTAGGGAGAAAAGAAAGTAGAAACAATTACATAATTCCGAGCATAATTCAAAGACTAAAATACTAAATACCCACAAATAAAAACTGAGAAATCGTGATCACGTGAATTCCGAGGTAATACTCCTCGATAATGTAATAGGAATTTTAAATAGGTAAAGTTTAACCTCATCTTTGAAATTCAATGATTTGAGTTCACAGTTTAAACGGATATGCAGCTTGACTCCAATAAGGGAGGAGTTGACTCGTATTTTGCAGTATGGTGTAAGGTGATACATAATTTATTTCCATGCCTTGTTTGGTAACTAATCATGAAAAGCCGAGCTTTTTTCATAATGCACTTGTTCTGATGAATATGCATGAAATCGTTAATATTCCAGATTTGAGAAGAATGGTCGGCATAAATCGGGTGGCCGTACACCATCCTGGCAATAAATCCCAATTAAGGGATCTACTCGGAGTGTTATGAAGGGTTTGTAAAATATTACGAACAAAATTCAAAACTTCGGGATTGTGTATTTTGTAGAAAAATACTCAGGTCAAATATCATTATAAATTATGCAGCTTCTTAGGCGTAAATGGTAGGTTTGTCATGAGCAGTTGTATTTATTCGAATAAGAAGGCAATATTGTTTCTGTACTGACGTTTCTAAAACGATATCGCTATATGATTCTATGCAATTATATATGTATAGTCGAAAAAGGTTTCTACAGCTTTGTGGCTTTTACGGAGCAGTATGGCCTGGTTTATTTCGGATATTCGCTGCATAAGATATGGCAGGGCGTAGACAATGTTTGAAAATCTCGAGACAGCTAATGAAATTATGATAAAGTGGTAAACATCGTCCACACACCCTGCCACAACTCAAGCAGCGAATAACCCGATGAAACCGTTCCATACCTCTCGCTACACAAGGTGTAGCAAGTTCAACGGCCTATGAGAAGTTTCTGGAGAACTGAACCTATTTGAAATCCGAAATTTGGGATTATGTCATTGTTCGACATTACCTATCTATCGAGCTAAAATATTCTTGAAGCCTGACCACTTTCATTCATACAGGGAACGAAAAATATTCAAATTTTGTTTTAAATTTTTGGTTTACATTTTTGATAAGAGTATTTAATTCTGAATACATTCGTTTTAAAATAGTATTCGTCGAAATACTTTTCAAAATATCGAGAAAAAACTGAAGAAAAAAGGGAGATAAGAGTATTCGGTATTATGTTTGTTATTTCTATTCAGAATATCTTAGCGTGGTTTCACACGGTCAGGGTGTTTGTCCGTCCGGGTAATCGCCCGTCCGGGCGGCACCCGGAAGCTCTCTTCACACGGGAACTGCGAAAATCCGGATTACTAGGTGCTAGGTACGGGTAGGTACTTCAGTTTGCCTCTGATTTCTATGGACAGTAGACGCAAACATATTTTGATTGCTTTATTGAAACATCGGCGAAAAAAACAACGAAATAGGCAAATTTGGGTTCACCCTTTGCACTCAAATTTATACGAAATTTTCCCTCAACTTGGCACAAATATTTCTCTACGCTTCAGTTTTTTTAATTCGATTGTTGTAATCCTCCGCTCCTTTATCCGAGATTTCGGGTTTCTCCTGTACTAGAGTTATCAGGATTTCGGAATATATTTCTTCTAGTCTAGAACAATCAGACGACTAAACATCCGAATCGTGTGAACGCACTCATGGCACACTGTAGTCCGCTAGGGAATGGTCCGGGCGATTGCCCGTCCGGGCTCCGTGAGTTCTAGCGGGAACATCCGGGCGTTTTGTATGCCCGGACGGCGATTCACCCGTGTCCGGAAAGTGTGAAAGAACCTATGCTAAACTGCGTATTTCTACTTGTCCGGTTGACGGGCGAAAACCCGGACGGACATACACCCGGACCGTGTGAAACCGCGCTTAGGCACAAACCGTTTCACGCATGTTTGAAGTCGAAGATTGTGGAAATATTGTGGGTTGCTAAAATTTTGATAAATTCGTCACAGGGTGCTCCAAATGTTATGTCAAAAACTGGCATCAAGATTGGCGCAAAACTTTTGTTTTTCGAATTAGAACCTTATTTTTTATGATTGCGTTCGATTGTGCGAAGAAAAATAATGATATTGTTCTAACATATTAATGTTCCTAAAATAAATAATTCGCGAGTTATTTAGAATTTCCTGGTTTTATGCCGTACGTAGAGTCAAATTCATAAAATCTGTTTCATAGCAACAATGATCTATGGTCATAGAAGATAAATAATTCATTAGTGACAGCCTTATTTTCCTAATTCATTTCTCATTCATTTTCTCTCTTTTACATTAAAAAAAGTAAAACAGACTTTATGAATTTGACTCTACGTACGACATAAAATCAAAAAATCGTGAATAACTCGGGAATTATTCATTTTAGGTGCATCAACATGTAAGAACACTACCATTACCCTTCCTTGCAGAATCTAACACAATCATTAGAAAATAAGGTTTTAATTCGATAAACAAAAGTTATGGGACAAACTTGATCCCAAATTTTGACCCAACATTTGAAACACCCTGTGAAGAGTTTTTCAAAATTCTAGAAATGTTACAATATTTCCACTGTCTTTGACTTCAAACATTTGAAAACGGTTTGTGCTTAAGATACCTATTTATAATAGGAATAACCGAGGAAATAATAAACATAATACCGAATACTGTTATTTCTCTTTTTTATTCAGTTTTTTTTTTTTCAATATTTTGAATAGTATTTCGATGAATGCAACGATTTGACAAAGAATGTATTCAGTATTGTATACTCTATCAACAAAAACAGAAAAAAAATATTTTGGAAACATTTTTTTTCATTCCCTGTATAAAACGGTCGAAACTTTGTTTCTTGTATTGATTTTCGGCCATTAAAAAAAATCATAAAGGAGTTTTCCAAATGGCAATTCTTTCGTTGCAGGGACCAATTACTGAAAAAGAAGATGCATGCAGAACCAATGATGAAAAAATGAAGAAGTTAATACCATCGGAGGATACAAGAACTAACAACATGAGGTTTGGATCAGGCAATAAATAATCGTGCGGACGAATGAAACGAAACTGATCAAAAACATCAACATGACATGCGAGGCCAACACGCCTTGCGATCTTAGTCGGAGATTTTGAATTTCCTTTTTCAAACTGATTTAATTGATACTAAAAAAACACAATCCGAATTAAAATTTCTGTGTTCATGTTATATCTTTCAAAAATACCTTAAACATATTACTCGCCTTTGTCAATTCACTTGGTTTATCAGATCTCATGTCATCTAACATAATGACAGATTAAAAGAGCCGACGAAGATTTTTTGTTTATACAATCACTACATCCTCATTATTAAAGGTCCCCGAGCACTGGTAACTTTATCAAAGCAACTATTTAGTTGCTTTTAATGAAACACAAGGTGTTCAATGCTGCCCCTCGCATGGACGACTTTTCAGTTGCTGTGTATTTCTAAATTTTCTTCAAAGCAACTAAATAGTTTTTGACAAAGTTGCCAGTGAGCGGCGACTCTCAGCCCGGTCGTTCACTGGAAGCCTTTTTAAAGCGTTTTATGGCCCTCGCGAAACGAGCGTAAACGTGCGGCAAGTTGCTACAAATCCCAACCAATGTATTCCAATGCATCTGCGTCCACTACAGGCAACTTCGAGCGGGCGTATACGAGCGGCTATAAGCTTCGCCGCTCAATCCGGCTGAAAAGGAATCTGTAGCGCGTGTAGCGCTTGTACGCTCGAAGCGCTTACTCTATTTACGTTGTAAAATTATTTCCGCGTAAAAAAATTCTTATGAAATTCGTTGGGTATGGATCATCCTCAAGAACATCTCTGATGAAATTAATTTCATTATTTCTTTTTTCAGTTGTAGATGAAATAAAATGATCCCTATCATAAAGTGTATTCATAAAAACTGTTTTAACACTCATTTGATATGGATTGGTGTGTGTCTTTTTTCTGAACACACTTGTCTGTCATATGAATGAAATTCAACGAAATCTTGATATCGAATTTTGTGTGATGAAAAGTCTGTGGTGCGATGTCTAAAGACTTGGTGAAGTTATGTCGATGATGTTTTCGTGATTTGACAATATGGCAAAGAAGAATCAAGTATGTTCAGAAAAAGTCACACAACAATCGATATCTAAATTTATATTCTAATCAGTCAAATGAGTGTTAAAACAGGTATTATAGAAAAACTCAACGGTGGGGCTCATTCAATTTCATCTACAAATGAAATAGGAAATAATGGAATTAATTTCATTGAAAATATTCTTGAGGATAATCAATATGAAACGAATTCCATTCAAAAAACGATTTCAAATTTCGAGTGTATGATGATAATCAGGGACCAACAAGGAACCTTGAAGAATAAACAATTTCATTGAATTTGATTCCTCATATTCATAGACTTTCAGGAAAACTTCAAAGAGTTGGTTCTAAATTCAATATGAAAACCGTTTTCAAAACACGATTTGATTTAACATCTGCTTTTACAGAAACTAAACCTTTGAATAAGAAACGAAGATAAAAAAATTGTATTTACAATATTCCCTGTATTTGTGGAAAAACCTATATGGGAGAAACATCAAGACCCTTCGAAATTAGAAAATTAAAATAACATAAGAAATAGAGATATTGGTAGATTGCGATCATGTGACTTCCAATACCGGCGATCAAATAATGGATTGGAATAACACGAAAAATCTAATGATGGAACCTGACAGTTGTAAAAAAAAATCAAGGAGTCGGCTTAGATATCGTTGGGTGAAACTGATAATCTGTTCAATTGTTCGGTGGATGTGGATCGTATTTGGAATGATTTGTTGAAAATGGAACTGACTTCAGGGAATTTTGAAAGGAAGTAGCAGTGTCACCATCATATTAATTAATATTAATCTATGGTCATCATGTATTGACAAATGTCAAATGAGAAATCAAAAATTCTCGAGATTCCGTAAAGCTCATTATGAGAAATTGTCTGAAGAGGGAGTCTGACATAAACTCCGAAACGTTACAAAGCTTGAGAGTTCGAAGTGTTGTCTCTATGAAGTTTTATCGTTTCTCAAAGACATTCAGAAATGTTCTTTGCTTCTTCCCATAGTAATTGAAATATCGCTCAGGATATTTTTCAAATTTTTGATTATGGAGATGTTTGAATTCTCTCAACGATTTTCTGGCTCTGAAAATTGGGTGCATCCAGTAACGTCAGGACCTCGGTCTGGACCTCTGTATTTCCGTCGTCTTTCGACGAAATAACTTGACTCTAGAATGTACATGTCTTTCGGATTCATGGCATAAAGCACTGGATGCTGAAAGAATACGAACGTGGTCGTTTTCGAAGAAAAACTATGGACTTTATATCGGGCAATCGGTTATATCACTGAATAGAACGCAAGAAGCCGCAACCGTTGCCGCTGCCAGTGGACGAACCCTGCAGCGCATTGCCTCCTGTGTTGTAGTAGCTACAACCGCTTCCAGTGGACGACCGGGTCAAGACTGCCATAAATATCACGAATCACAATTGCGACAATTATTATTAATCTCATATACATATATAACAATATGTTAAAACATAACAGTGTTCAACTAATAGGATCCTTAATTATCGAAGAACATTAATGAATAATTTTTTAGAACAATATAGGTAAGCTATGTTTAAAATAACTGTCAGTCGGCAGGTAGTCCAGGAACATAAGAAATCTAAATTGTTTCATAACATGATATTCAACGCGTTGGATTGTGGAGGAAAATAAAATGTATCGACCTTGGATAATCATTCTTTCGGAGCATACGTTTGTTGCTAAAGTTTTGTAGGTTGCATGGCATATCTTAATGATCTTGTTTTTTAAGCCCTTAATAAGTGAAACTTTGTGTCTTCTATGATGGAACGATGATAATGACTACTGAAGGCCAAATGTGTGTGGTATAATCGGTAATATCCAGATTTATGAAAGGAACATCTAAAAACTGTAGCGATCCACCTGACTCCAATTTTCATGTGAACTAACATCTATTCGAGTGTATTCCGAGAATCGAGAATGTAAGAGAAAATAATATATTACGACTATATCAGTTGCCTAGGCCTGTTCTTTCCTAATAGCGACGCCAAGTGGAGGTGACGTCAGATTGTGACATCAGTTGCAGTAAAAAATGGGAGACAAAAGGAAAGGATTACCAATGATGAGAAGCATATGTAAATATAAATATTATTTCATTTACAAAGGCCATACCATTATGATTATTCGTTCATATTCCATATTATTATGAGAGTTTCAAAGGAATAAAAACGAGTTTAATCGTATAAAACAGCTTTATATTATACGAGTGATTTAATCAGTTGCATCGTTAATAATAATGAAAATAAGAGTAAAAATATTCTTAATTTTCGAACGAAATCCTAATGAAACCAGTTTCAATGTGACTGAAAAATTCCTTCAGCGATGTTTCGGAAATTTTATCAATATTTTTCATGTTACATTCGAGTTTTGAAATTATTCTGACATGATAACCACTATTACATTCAGAAATGATTGTTATGTTATTTTGTTTGGGATCTCATTTATGTTACAATTCATGATTGAGTCAATTTGATAACAGTTGAAATATTGAGTTGATTGAAATAGTGTTGGTTTAAATAAGCTGTGACTTAGCTTGATTGTTGTGTAATTTCTTGTTCTTTTCATTTTTATAGCCTGTAGAAGTTTGAAATTTCTTTATAGTACTTGTTGCAGTGTGCCAAGCGGTAGTTTTGCGAGAAGAAGGGTAGACATACACAAGAATTGCAGAAAGGTTTGGAGTTTCCCATAAAAGTGTGTCCAGAATGTTGCAGCGATTCAGGGAGACAGATATGAATGTCCGAAGACCAGGACAGGGCACACCACGGGTAACAACTGTCATTCAAGAACGTTACTTGAGAGTTTCTTCGTTGAGACAACGGTTTGCAACCGCTCGCCTCCTTCAAAATCAGCTTGAGCAAACTCATGGCATGCAAATTAGCACTCAGACAATAAGAAATCGCCTCAGAGAATATGATTTAAGGCCTCGTGTCGCGGCAATAGGCCCAGCTCTTACCCCAACCCATCGGAGGGCGCTGAATACTACTGGTTTCGGGGGAAGATCGATTATGGTATGGGGTGGAATATCTTTGACTGCTCGCACAGAACTAGTGGTTGTTGATAATGGAGCTATGAATGCTGATAAGTATATAAGGAACATTCTTGAAGAGCATGTAGTGCCATTTGCCCTATACATTGGTGAAAATTTCATTTTTATGGACGATAATGCCAGACCCCATCGTGCGCCCATCGTTCAAGAGTACCTTGAAGAGGTTGAAGTCTCTCGAATGGAATGGCCAACAAGAATTCCAGATCTCAATCTGATTGAGCAGGTTTGGAACAACCTCAATAGAAGGCTGAGAAGTTCAGAAAATCATCCAGCTACTCTTAATGACTCAGGAATCCAACTAGGAGAAATCTGGTAAGGATTAGATCAGAACATTTTAAGATCACTCATTTTGAGTATGAACCGTCGTTGCCGAGCTGTAATTAACACAAGGGGTGGAAATACCAAGTATTAAATCACTTATCAGCATTTCAGTATTTTGAAAATTGTTCATTTCTCTTCTTTCATATTACGGTGAAATCCTGAATTTTTCTTCCATTTAATGTGTCTTGTTTCGTTCAAAACCTTCCCGAGAGAACATAAAAAATAAGTTATAAAGTAAATGTAGAGTTAACTTTCATTAAAATTGAGATTTTTAGAATGTGCGTTAATTTTTTTGCGCAGTGTATATCAAATTATCAACCATTTTTGCATTTAAATTTCATCTAATTATCAAAATATCTGTATATAATACGATTGATTTTTTTTAATCTGGCTTGTTTTTGAACAACTTTCAGTTTCAGCGATTATGTTAATTAATTCTAGAAAATCTTCGTCTGTTATTTGTTCTATTTACATATCCATTATTATATACTATAACGTAATAATAAAACACTTCTCTGTCGATTAATTTATATATGCTAATTTACGTCAGAATTATCCTATTTCTAGTAAGAAATATTAAATTAACCGATTAGATCATAGCGAAGATCATTCAATTGTCAAAACCTAGAGGTTATATACAAGAAGTTACACCAAGTTAAACCCTGTTTCTTGGTTGGTTATCTTAAACCAGGGAAAAAAAGAGGTTTTCGATTAAAGTATGACTGAACAACAACTTGACAGTTCGTAATCACTGGATTAAGCAAAACCATAGTTAAGTCGAGTTAACCAGCTATTGAACAACCGGGCCTTAGCATGTAACTGGGGATACCCTGGAAATATGAAACTTTTCTTTTGGCGCTACCGATGTAGCCATTTATATTAAGTTATTCAAAATGCTTATAACAGTTGGTTCAGAAGTAGAGATTTTTTCATGAAGGTTTTGTGTATATTTCTTTTCTCAATGACAATTTCTCATTTCATTTTTCCAGCCTCAAGATGAAAGATCTGTGAGTCTTTAAATCATAGATGGTATACAATTCCATGATTAGGAACTATTTTGAATTTATCTCTGTTTCGGAAATCGACATTTTATTCATTTGCGAGAGCATTGAATTTTTCCAACAACATTTCTCATCATTAATTATGTATCATTATTATTCCATCGCTAATAACCCTTGTGGTTGAAGCGAATTTTATAAATAAATAAATAAATAAATAAATAAATAAATAAATTTCTCGACCCATTCGAAATGGCATAACTAGATTTTCCTTCTTATTTGATTATAAGCATTAACCACACCGGTTTCCATGCGGTATCATAAATGCGTTATCAATCACCAGATGAAAAAATCACACATTGTTTTACCGATCAGGGGCACGTTGAAAAGTTGATTCAATCCAAACCACTGAATCAGACGAAGCAAACATAAATTCATTTATTTTCATTCAATTTCAAAAGGGGTTATAAGCGACGCCTGTCCCCCATAAGTAATTCCGTAAAAATTCATGAGACAGAGAACTACTCCTTTGCCTAAAAGATCGAAGGGTCCCATCAAGGTCAGTACGTTCGTCGAACAAGCATGGCAAAATAAAACAAACCACCCGAATGAATGGATTCATGGTTCACCTCATGTTCAAGAAGCTACCTGAGAAACCTTGGTTGCAAAAAATTCAGACGAAAGACAGGTGTGGCATTACCGATATATGTATACGTATTCATTTAATTGCTTTTCGCCACATTTCTGAGCCATTTGGCTGCCTCCACTAATCATGAGGACTTGATGAATCTTTATTTTTTGATTCATTGATGTGGCATTCTCTATAGAAAAACACTTATTTGGACCTTTGCGTGCTTGTTCAGATTAATCACCTTAAACATACAAAATGAGCCTTTCACTAACTTGTACAAATATTTTAACGGGTAACTCCCGAGGTCGAAAGAACCTTTTTTCTGTCAACATTTACAACATACAAGCTTTCAAAAACCTTAAAAAAATTCATTTTCAGTTAAATTCTCGCAAACAGTTTAGACTCACATGATTTTTTTTTATTACTTATTGATAACATTCTATTCCATTAGTGTAGCGGAAGGGATCCAACTTTTAAAAATAAGTTGAATATTTAATGATTATTTGACCATTTTGGAAAATGACATTTTTCTTTGCAAAATCCATTGCAATGTGAGTTTTTCTTATATTTTATTAGTATTATTATTGAAAAGATATGTATCTATGTAATAAAAAATCTCGGTGAATTTGGTTTTATAACTCAGTTCGAAAATTTCATAGATTTCATTTTCTCGAAGAAATGTAATTTTTTGCGATTTTCAAACACTTTAATTGAAGAAACGCTCTGAACCAATGCATAATTGCATTATAGATGCGGGGTTAGATGCAAATCTAACCCCGGTATGAATATAAATTACAAATATTCTCCTTTCAACACGATAAAAAATCAACATATTAGAAGAATTTTTAGAAATTTAATGCTTAGTCTCGATTCGATCGGATCTGAGTTTTCAATCATTTTTAGTGTTTCTTAGTGATATGAGTTGGTATGAGCCTTAGCATTTCTCACAACTAACCAAAAACTTTTAATTCGATCTAATTGGCATTTTTCGACAAATTGCGACGAAAATATTCACGGTCTTTCTTCTACAGGCGGACAGAATTCAGTTTAAACACGAGTTCTACAACTTGTAGGACTTTATTTTTTGTCTAAAAATTGTACCGAAGAGACCACGTAAAACGGAAACGAAATGAAGATCAAAGTGTGCTCTACCTGAAGTGAAAAAATCGTTTACATAAAAGTCTCAGAGTTTTCGAGGTAGCACAAAATCTCATGCAGGGATTCTGAAAAAAAATGTTTAAAATTTACGTTTCAGAGAGTGTTTTTTTATACCAAATTCGATCTGAGGTGATGTAAAAAAGCACTGGACCTTTTCTGTAAATACTGTTGAAAAGTTGCTCATTCTGTGAGGATTTCGAGAAGTTAAAAGACAGGTGTTACCCTTCTTCAGAAAAAAGATATTAAAATGTTTAGCGAAAAGGAACATTTTCGTGAAAAACTGATTTTGTTACCTATTCCAAAAAACATTTCATTTAGTACATTCTGCTGTAACTTATGAAATAAATAAATACATTGTATTCCTGACAAATTGGAGAGCGTTTGGAGATACACATTATTCAGAGCGTTATTGTCACTGTGGCGAGAGAGGAAATTCGACATTCGGTACTCCTTTCTGCCGGCTTCATCAGCAAGTCGTAATATTCATGGAAAAACTCTGTGGGAAAACTGTCTTCAAGCAGCCCCCTTTACTTGAACCAACAATAGTTTCGCCGAGTCACATGGAAGTCAATGAAGTCATTTACAGTCACACGATATCATTAAGTCAAAACACAAGCCACGTCATATACCTACCCACACTTTTCCGGTTTCAATCCTGAGTGAACCTATTTTTTTTCCTAGGCTATGTGTACGAGTATAAAGATTTAAAGGCAGTCATGATCAGCTAATTTACGTCTAGTATCCTCGTAGCTACTCCAATGGAGGCTCTAATATAATTCATCTGCTGGTCATTGTCTAACGTCCAGACCACTCAGATAAAGTAATCAACAACATTTCTGTAAGCTCTGCCTGGAAGTTTATACAGGTGATCCGAATAGATGCATTCAAATTGAAAACATGCCATTTAGAGATCACAGTCGAGTGTTAAAACAACAAAACACAATTTGTGCTTACTCATATCACTTATTCCTATTGGAGTGATGTGGTAATTATTATATTATTACATCATAAACTACTGATGAGATTTAGATACGCGACTTTATCTGATAAAATGATGTTCACCCCTAGAAAAGAATGATGGAAGCACTTGAATTTCGATAGATAGAATATTACGAAATTTTTATCATCTGAGGAGAGGAACATCGCAGGTATTTTGGGAAGGACAGATAAGGGTTAGAAGGAAAATCCTATTAGAACTATATGATTTTTGAAGGTCGACGCTGTAATAATCATTAAAGTGGTTACTGATGAGGTTTCTCTGAAAACGCTACAAGTTCCACAGCAAATGTTCATCATTTTTCATGTTGTAATTTGCCTATTCACAGTTTACGAAAAATAAGGTCATTCAGGAATACAAAAATCCATAATAACATTTCCGAAACTGGGATTAGACGACTACAAAATATTGTGCAGTCCAATCAATCGATATGGCATTCAAAAGTATCTGTCGACCAAGAGATAAACATATATGGTTTTTAAGATTATCAGTTGTCATGTTCTCTCGTTAGAAAAAAAAAATTCGAGACCTTTGGTGGGCAATTTTCGCAACCATCACCAGAAAGGAAAAAGTAATGAACCACAAGCTTGTGAACGCGATCCATAACTCCAATATTCGTAATCGAGAAATCGAATTAATAATAACTCGATGTATGGAAAGTGTTCACAATTGTTTGTTCACACCTATAATCGTCCAGATAATAATGTACCCTCGTGTGGAAAGTTTATCGCTGGTGAAAATCGCTCGTAATTACCATTCGTTTTTTACCTCTTTCAATGAATCATGTGCAAGCTTGTTTTCGACCAGAGAATATAGTGGATATGACCGAGGGTATGACGGTTAGCTATTTAGTGATAAATGATAGAGGTCAATAAATCTGGTCACCCTAATACCTGTGACTAATTCGAATTTCTCGATCTATTCTTGCTTATCTTCCCCTCGTGATTCTTTTGTCCTTTTCACATAGCGAGTTTAGTTATGTCCGGTGCCAACGAACAAAGCTTTTAACGGATAAAACGTTACATTCATTTCCAAAAGGTATTATGATGAGAGTGAACTTAGAATTCATATTTAGATGCATAAAAAAGCGCTAAAGGAGGGGACACTCCGCATTCTTTCAACTGATTCAAAACATATTTCCTTTTCGTCAATAGATTGTACAGAGTGTTCAGAAGGAGTGATTTATTGGAAATATCTTTCATTGGTCATAAAAAATGGCATTGATGGTAATGGTACTTTTTAAAAATATGAATGACTTCTAAGAAGTTGTGGAGAAATTAATTTAATTCAATGCCTGTGCTTAGACAAATCACCATTTCAAGAAACAGCTCATGTTATACTGTTAAAGACTCGGTATGCGAAGTGCCTCAGTCTTGTTGAAACCATGTCAGGTGATTGCGAGTACATCACTCGAGTTGTGAAGCAAGTCAAAAATTGTGATCAAAATTTGCCCGTGAATGTTTTTTTTTTTTCAAATTAGAACCGTGTATTTTTATGACGTCGTTTGATTCTATATAGAAAAATAATTATCGTGTTCTAACATGTTTATAATGCTGCTAAATTCGATAATTTCGGAGTTATTCTGGATTTTCCGAGGAATTTTCTGAATTCGCGTATAGACTCAAATTCATGAAATCTGTTCCATAACAATAATTTGGTGTTCATAGGAGATAATTCAAAAGTGACAGTTGAAAGAACTCTCAACTTGACTCTACTATACGTTCACGAAAACAGACTTTAAAATAACTAAAAAACGCGCTTTTAAAGCAATTTAAACGAAAAAAATTAAAAATAGTGCTTTTATGAGCTCAAGCTATGAATGAATATGAATTAATACTACTATCATTCCAAAAGGCGCTTTGTATCATATTCATCGTAAATCGAGCCCAACTCTTTATCACAAAAATACTACCATTAATGTATCAAGCTTATTTAAAAAATAAGGGTCTATCTCTATCCAGGATTTGGCCGCTTTGATATATTTTCATATGTGATACCACTAGAGATCGAATTTTGCCGTCAAAATTTCTCGATTATAATATGAAAGTTTGTTGCTTAGTCAATTTTCATTTTTGAAGAAAGGGCCCGACACCGAAGGTGGAGGGCTCTTTCTCCAAAAATGAAAATGACCGAATGCAGTTTTTCAAAGACAACACGCTGGAATGCAGAATTATCTTGTCATTTTGATGCACGAGTGTAATTCGGTGGAATATTTCTCGAAATTGCTATGGATACGAGCAGTGCAATTATCGCTGGGATCTTTCGCTCTCTACAATGCAATTATCGCTGTCATTTTCGATAATTGCATTCTATTTAGATGAAGTTTTTGACAGGAGGGAAATATTCGCTGTAATTTTCGACTATTGCATTCTATTCACATGAAGTTCTTGACAGGAGGGAAATATTCGCTGAAACACTTGCTAAGTTTTGCTGGCTTGTTTTATCGCTGTGAAACGAGGGAAGCTATGGCAACCTCCTCACTCCTCACTAAAAATGGAAGGAGTGGAATAGTCAGCTAGATATTTTTTTTTTCAATTCATAGGAATTCAAGGAACTCAAATTTAGATGTCATAATATGAATTATAATAATGCAGTTAAAATCGAGAAGGGAATTGAATTGCTTTGTGAATGTCAATTTACTAGCGAAATCTGGGCCATTGAATTTTTCTACCTGAAGGTATCACGAAAGATAACAATGGTAAATATTCGCTTCGGAAGTGAAATATCGCTTGAAAAAAGGATTTCAGATTACATTTCTTGAAAGAATTTCATCGCAAACCTAACTGCTTATCAAGTATAGAACATTCCTCCTTTGGCTTTTGCGAAATTTTTTGCCAGTAGCATTGAGTATAAATATATTAATACTCAATACCAGTAGGTATCTATTATGATCCCAGAAATGCCATATAATATCTTGTTGTCACAACCGAGGTTAGAACTCTACATTGATTTGTAAAAATTGTCCCAGAATAATGATATTTTTCAGCCTCTTGTAAGTGTTGGACGTTTCGAAATTTGACGATGCAAACAGTTTTTTGTTCTCTATGGAAAGGGACAGAAAGGTATTCGAGGTATGATTACATGAAGAAATATTGGGTTGAATAATTTTTTTTCAATTCTCTCGATATTTCCTTTAGCACCATAAGATTTTGGGGGGACTTTCAGAAGCTTTCTTCAAGACATCCTCACACATGAGGATGCTCAAATCGGGCGACTTTTTTGTGGTTTTGAAGGGTGTTAGACTTCAACCAACTGAAAAACCTTCCTCAGCTGCTTGGCTGGCTCTCCATCCACCGATTCCACCCAGGCAACTTTATTTTGGCCGCTGCGACACCGATTATTTTTCACCATATCGGTCCTGGTGGCTCCCACTCTTTTGCCGAGTTAATGGGGATATAGGTTCGGAGCGTGATAACCAGTCCAGAAGTCATCCAGTGCACAGTTTTCGTTGTGAGGAAGGACTGTTCACTGTTTGACTACCCGTTTCGTATGCCCCCTTGTCTTAATTACGGAACTAGGGTCGTGAGTATCTCGGTGGGTTCTCAGAGCATTCATCAAAACTACTTGAGCTCGAACACTACGATAAGGTGATACCCTCGGTGATACCCAATAGTACGTAGTAGACCGAGTAACCTCTGAAGGAGCTAAGAACTAGACGTAGAAACTTAATCAACACAACTTAATCAAACACAAGTTCATACCCGCGGCTCCGCTCGCATTATATTTCAATTTAAAATGCTTCTGATAGGTCCGCAACCCCACATTCATAACCTCGTGTCGAAGGAGAGACAGCACATGTATACATGACAAAACGATATCGCGTATAGATTCAATAACTTCTTGCTCAAATTCACACTCGTTCAACCTACTGTAACTTTCAAAGTATCAATTTGAAAATTACTGGAAAAAGCATATTTCATCAGGAATAAATGCCGCAGATAACAGTCACATTCATTTTTATATTGATTCATTCCATGCCAGTCAAAAGACCTCATCAAATTGGCCATTATTTTGGATTGAATTGAAAATGTTAAAAATGGATATCGTGGGTTGCCTTCGGCAGTCAGACATATGCCGTCGCGGACTTTTTTATAAAACTTTTCGAGCACTAAAAAATTGTTTCTGACCATGTTTCTCTATCTCTTATATTTTATGCAGCGTCGCCCGTAAAAGCCGGAAAGTACCGGGATTTTTCATGAAAAATCGATATTTTTTCTTATTTCTCCGTTATTTAGGGATGAACACTACATGAAAACCTCTCAAAAAAATTCTCTACAATATAGTGAAAGTTTCATCAAAATCGGTCATCTGGATGGATTCATAGAGGACAAACAAATACACAAATAAACACACGGACATTCACATTTATAATATTACTAGTACTAGTTCTAGTATGGATAAGAATGAAAGACAAAGTCTGGAATTCAATTGCCAATAATCTTGGAAATGATTACGGCAAGCATCGCACACCCAAATTTTCGGAAAATTAATTATGCTCTAAGAGATTTCACCTCTAACAAACAATCAATAAACAAAAGAGTGATAAAACAAAATTAAATTATTCAATTTGTGACTGATTCTATCAATAACCCAAAAATTACTTTCCGTTGATAACATTAAAAAAATGGAAAAATCTCAGGGATTCTATGCAAAATTCCAGAGAAATACCAAATACCCCTATCATGTGTGAAAATATTTCGTCGAATGTTGCGGTTTTATTCGCTTCGGTTTGGGGGGTACTGCGGATTCCATAACGAATATTCGCTGCGAATTCGCGGAGTTTTTTCGCGTTGGTTTGGGGGAGCCTCAACTCTTCAACGCCTTAATGTTCAGCGAAGGCTACGTGAAGTCTACTGAGATTGGTGTTGGTATTGTGTGACCTCGTTTCAATCTGTAGAACGTACTCAGGAAAACACATATACAGGGTATCCTAAATTATTGATTTTGACTTTTTTATGTACTTCTGGACTAGATAAGTGAAAACTTCGAAAGGTGTCTTGGCCTCGATTTTCGTGAATATACCTACCATTAGTAAAAACCGTTTCACTAAAGATTAATTTTTTTAAATTTTGATATATGTATTATCGATTTCGAAAATGTGCCACAACTTTTTTATTTACGAAAATATCTGAAAACGATTTAAACTATCTAGATGCGCTTTTCTACCGGAAATGAGAAACCATTTCCAATTTGTTTTTGGGGAAGAAAACCATCTTTTCATTTTAAATAAGAACGCAATTTTTTTCATCTTATATCGAAGAAAAAAAATTAAAGATAAGAAAAAATTCAAATAATGTCTTATTCCCAGTGATAAAGTGCTTGTTGAAAGTTTTTATTTTTTTCAGATATTTTCGAAAATGAAAAAGTTGGTTCATTTCTCTTCTGATTCATGCTCAATCCTGCATATTTGTCAGAAACACATCATTGTAACCACAACGTCCATGTTCAAAGATATAGAAATTGTTGAGATCAGTATCGAAGCAAATATGGCATATCAGTATATATTGTGTACCCATATCAATATCTTTTTAATAGTAGGTATCTAGGCTTAAGCCCCAATATTAGATCACCTATTAGTACCGTGATAACTACCTACCTCAGTGAATTTATCGAATGAAAGATTCGATGAATAAAATATCAAATTCAATATTTCATTCAAACAATATTAAACACTCGAGTCAAAATGGCAATTCATAAACTTATGATCAATAAGAGATAAGGAAGGTTTTCTCCATATCCATCAATTTTCCCCCGAATTTTCCCTGAACTTGAGGGTAAAATTCTCCGCCTTCAAGGAGTATCGTTTCATTCACTATTCTTTGCTGTATAGACAATTAACACTTCTGTACCTGATGTGACGTAAGGACACAGTAACATAGCCTACACAGACTAGATTCCCTTCTCCTAACTACACAGAGCTTCTGGAAGGCCTCACAGAGGTTTGGCATAGTTGAATGAAAACAAAACAAATATAGGTAGGTAATATCCAAGAATCACGATATAGGTACCTCTTGCAGAAAAAGTAGCAACTTATCACATACAATCTGAAATAAGTGGAAAAATTACATAAAAACTATAAGTGTCCCACGGAGTGACCTAATTCCCTGCATAAGATACACACTTAACCTCATTTTGGCGTTACCATCACTTACCGCATAACAATAAGACCACATCCAAAACCACCTTGGTCACAGGCACCTCCACCGAATTGACGGAAGCCATAAGTCCAATTAATATTAAATCATATCATTCAATGTAATAATGAAAAGGGCACACACTGATTAATGGGCTGTCAACTGTTCAAAACCCTACGAAGTCATCATAACGAACATAAATCAGGAACACGTTGTTATTCGCAAATAGAGAGATCAATTATTCAATATTCACAACTAAAATGTTGGCAAGAGTTATGATCGCACTTGATGTGACACTTCGTGTCGCAGGTCGCAGAGTGCCAGCTGTCATAAAACAACAATGAACACCCGAACGTATCAACTACACCGCTGAACAGCGGGAACTGAATCAATGTAGTAGCCGAGATCTTATTGAATGAAAGTAGGCGATACTGGTTGTGTCTACTGCAACTGAAGTTCATTACTTTCGTAAGTAAAATACGATACAACTGTTGGTTTCTAAAAACTAAAGCGATATACAGGTTTCTGTAAGTAAATGCGGAGGACTTCAGGACATGATTCCTAGATCAAAACTAGCATTTCATATGAATTTTCCAAGATGCAGCCTAGGGAAACCGTGGACAAGTAAATGGTTCTTAAGTTCTAAGAAACCCTGAATGGTGAAACTTTAAAAAAAGATGAAGAAATTATTAGATGTTGCCCACACAATTTTTTTCGATATCATCACTTTATTATTAAGGGGTGAAAATTACAAACTCAGATAATTTTTCTAAAATAATTGTTTTTTTTTCATGGTTTCTTGGTTAAGAAAAAAAAATGTTTTCTTGATTTACTCCGAATTCCAAATTGGAGTCGATAAGCAGATTCTCATTTGAATTTATATATAAACTGACAAAGAAACTGCAACACCCAAAAAGAGCTGTTTTAGTTTAAATTTTTGATGGAACAAACATCGATAGTATAGCAAAGAGTAAATGATAAAAATTTGGAGAAAAAAATCGTGAAGAATTTTTCATGAAAACATTTTTGCTACTTAAGGATTGTAGTTGCTTTCTGCAATTTTTTAAATTTTACAACAAATCAGCTGTTCGAAGAGGTCCGTCGAAGTTTAGTTGTTGTAAAAATGCCTATAGCGGGTGTACGCGGAATTTATCGTCAGCTATATAAGTGAATTTTAAAGAGGTCGAATTATTGGTCTACGGGAAGCGGGGTTGTCATTTCGAGAAATCGAGATGTTGTCGAGCGTGGTTTGATAATGCAAAAAATCGAAGAAGAGTATGCACGAGACATCGAAATCGAAAGGGCACAAATGAAGATCGACATCTAAGATTTATGGCCATTAAAGACCGATTTGCGATAACTCGATCTTCGGCTGATGAGTGGTTAGGAGAACCAGGTCAACTGTAACTGTCCGAACAGTTTACCGCAGTATAAGTTCTTTTAGGTCTTTTGGACTGCAGCATTTTCGACCACATCTTATGTTATCACTTACGGTTGAGCATCTCCGTCAACGATTACAGTGGAGCAGAGAACGACAACATTGGAATATGGAATGGCATCAGGTCGTCTTTTCTGATGCATTCCGATTCTTCTTTGGTGCACATGATGGCCGAAGAAGGGTTAGAAGACGTCGGGGAGAAAAACGCAAACATCATTTTGATGTTGAGCGTCATGTATATCGAACAGTAGTCTTCATGGTATTGCACATTGCATTCTTGAATTTTTTTAGGGGCCTTAGGGCCCAGGGGGTGGCGAACGGGGCAATCACCCGGGCTCCACTCTTGCAGAGGCCTCGCGGAATAATCAGAGCAAATTTTAAAATTGATTTTGATCCTCAATTATTAATTATGGTTATAATATGAGCGTCAAATAAAATTAAGTTAGTTTACTTATTCATTCAACACATAATTGCCAACCGACTCGTACAGAAGCACAAAAGTAGCTTGAAATTCGGTTGTCAAATAATTCTATGAGTCTATTCTGATTAATTGGAGGGATTTATAGCCGGGAGTTATTATAACTCCCGCTGTTTGTTCATAGATACTATTAATTGCTCAAATGCAGTTGAATAATGAATACATTATTCAATAGGAGTGGATAAATAAAAATAAAATAATTATTGATGAAAAAATTCGTGAAAAAGTGCTTTTTGAAAGTTTTATTCTTTTTCAGATATTTTCGAAAATAAAAATGTCACGGCAAATCTTCGAAATCGAAAAAATATCTAGTTAAAAACTTTGCTCGAACTGTTCTCCTCTATTCCTAATGCACGCTCGACTCCTGTTACGTACTTCATCTCTCGTTGCTATAAAAGCGGCATCTGTTCTTTCGATTAACACCTCTCTCGCGGGTACTTTCGTAGCATAAACTAATGCTTTGGCCCGTCCCAAGGCGTGAAAATTTGAAGGAGTCAGGGCTGGAGATCGTGCAGGACAAGGAATTGGGCCGCTTGCCGCTTCTGCCTATACTCGAATTAGGATACAGGGACGGGCCCAAGGAGGGGATGGGGGGATGATCACCCCCCAATGTTGAACGAAGTTGGCAAATTTTCAAAGCAGTCGGAGGATTTTCAAAGAAGTTGAATATATTTCAAAGCAGTTGGAAAAATTTCAAAGCAGTTGGAAAAAATTTCAAAAGGGCTGAAAAAATTTCAAAGTAGTTGGCAAAATTTCGAAGCAGTTGAAATACATAATTCCGAGAGAGTTATGAAATACGAAGGAATCTGAATTAGAAAAAACAAGTTTTCAATCAGTACTTGACAATATATTTATGTATCCCTGTGTCCCAGTGTTTTCATTGTTTTTTTTCTTTTCTTTTTATGACTTGATTTCTGATTTATTTAGTTTATTTGATGGGTAATGCTCCCCAAGCCCATTAAACTGGAGAAAATATATACAGGGTGTTTCATCATAAACTGGACAAACTCATATGACGTATAGAGAACATCGGGAGAATCATTTTTTTCTTATGACATATTTCCCGTTTTCGAAGCATAAGGGAGATACACGGTGTTTAATGTCATTTTCGAGCGTTATTATATTGAGTGTGGTCGGTCATGTATAAGACTGGAAGTAATGGTTTCTTGTCATATCGTAGTATTTTTGGATGCTTCATTCAGAAATGGTGTAGAGCTCCGAAAAAAAAATTACAAAATGGCGGAAAACCTGCAATGTTCGTGATTTTTTTTTTCGGTTGCCAAATTGATTTTCATTTCCTAAATTAGCACAATTTTTAAAGGATATCTGTGAAAAAATTTTTTCAAAAATCGAACACAACTTTTTTTTTACATGTCTACAGCGAAAAAAAAATTTCACTCGAAATTGATGAAATTTTTCACGATTGTACTTACTTTTATACCTAACACGAATATGAAAACAGAATCGAAAAATATCAAACGGTTTGGTTTTTACAGCCATTCAAATGTCCCGTTCGAATATCTGAAATAATAAAAAAACATGACACAGCTTGTGTTCTTAGGCCCATAATTTTTGAATTTGTATGTCGAAACATTCCAGATTGCAAAATGAATTAAAAAAAATCAGTAAAACTTCATTGAGAGTTGAACTCCCTACTCTGAGTTAAGTATTAATGTGAAATATGAGTCTGTTCTAAGGTTCTGAGCAAAGATTATAGAGTATAAAGATGGGAAACGCCCGTGTATCTGTGGTACTAAAATCCGACTACGATTTTTGGCTAGTTTCTTACTTGTGACACATAGATGACGCTGAAAACATTATTCAGTACAGAAAACTATTTTAATAGGCGCGAAATTCGAAACACATTTCTCATAAATTTTCATTTAATTAAATACTTTGTCGAGCTCTTAAAAAAATATCCTGATCGACAAAAAAAAAGCAGGGCTCCGCTTTTTGATCAAGATGATCTTTTCTTCTGCATATTGCTCTGAATCAAATGAAACACGCTTCTGGATTCTTTATATTTTTATTTGAAATGATTGTGTAAAATCAACTACAAAACAATAATTATGAAATTGAGGACATTTCAAAAATTTGTTCACATATTAGAGAATTATCATAACAATTTCAAGAACTTATTGTGAGTGATCTCTCGATAAATCGGACATCGATAAGTCAAACAGTTGTTCTGGACCCGATTCATACATATCTTACCCGGTGTATTTTAACCTCAATGAGTCTAGAGGGTCTAGTAGATGAGTCGAACTGCTGGAAGGGTCGTCAAGAGAACCACCACCTCTATAAGTCGTTCTTCTGACCACCATTGCCTCTATGAGTGGAACTTTTTGATCTAATGAATGAGACTGAAGAAAATTCGGTTCTCAAACAAATTATCCAGAACAATATATTTTTACCCCGAAACCTCTATCCATTTGACAACACTGAAAATAAAAAGCAATGAACAAGACAGTTACATGATACGAGTTTCAAAACTTACATTTCCATTCTCATCGGTAGTGAAAAGAATGCACATTCAAGATTATTCTTTCTATTATTTCTGCAATTAATCACAATGCATTTCGAATGTCGGCCAACAAAATTTAGAACAGAAAAACACACAAACCAAGATTATGGAGTGAGCTAGGTGCTACTCTTGTAGATTTCGAGTTATTTCAGTGGAAAATACGCGAGAAAATATAATCATCATTCAGCAAAAATATTTATTCAAGTATTTCTTTCAAAAATGACAACAGCCTACTAATAATCTCTATATAATCTATGCCAAATGGACCCTAATTAAATATTTTAACCATAGACCGATTACTTTTGAAAAACAGATGTCGCTGACATCACTGTAGTCGCTTCGTTTCCCATCTTTATACTCTATAATCTTTGGTTCTGAGTATATTAATTTTCGTTGCCGAGCAACAGTAGCTGATAGAATTTGACAGGTTATTTGAATTTTACTGAATAATTCGAGTATATTGAAACGACTTGTTAGCAAACGAAAATGAAATATTCACTTTTAGAAAAAAATGATATGGTTCAGGCTTATTATGAAGCGAATGCCTCAGGGAGAAAAGCAAGGGAAATTTACGCTCGCAGATTTCCAAGCCGAAACGTTCCTAATTTTAAAACTTTCATAGAAACAGTGCGTAAATTACGTGAAGAAGGTATTCTTCACCGCAAGAAGAAGGAAACAATCCGAAATAACGAAGAACGTATCCTGGATTTAGTGAGTGAAAATCCGATGGTATCAACGAGAACTCTAGCAAATCATCCAAGTATGAATAAGAGTAAATCCACTGTATGGAGAGTTTTGAAAAGAAATAGCTACCATCCGTACCATTTCCGTTCATGTCAAACCTTAGAAGAAGGTGATTTTGAGAAGAGGAAAGAATTCTGTGAATTTATTTTAAGAAGGACACGTGAGACTAAGAATTTCCTACGTCTCATACTGTTTACGGATGAAGCAACATTCCACAGAGATGGTTTCTTCAACAACAAAAATAATATAATATGGCAAAGGGAAAATCCACATGCAACAGTAGCAAAAAATAGCCAGAAGAGATTTTCTGTCAATGTTTGGGCGGGAATGAAGGATGGATTCATTGTAGGACCGTACATTCTTCCTGAAACATTGACTGGAAATGGCTATAATCAATTTTTGAGGGAAACTCTGCCCGATCTATTGAAAGATATTCCTTTGAGTCACTTTCAAGGAATATGGTACCAGCATGATGGTTGCCCTGCTCACACAGTGAGGAGTGTACGAGAATTTTTAGACTCTCAGTACCCTCGCCGATGGATCGGCCGATTGGGACCTGTCGCATGGCCTCCTCGTTCTCCAGATCTTACACCTATGGATTTTTATTTCTGGGGTCATATGAAGAGTCTTGTTTATGATAAGCGAGCTCCAGTGACTTCGAGAGAAGAACTGATTCAAAGAATCGAATCAGCCGCCGAAGAGATTCGCCGAAACCCGGAAATGGTTCGTTCAGCGGTGGATAGTGTGGCGAAAAGGTCGAGGAAGTGTATCCGGAGAAATGGCAATATTTTTGAGAACGAATTATGAATAAATTTTATACTAATAGGTTTTTTTGTTGCGTTTGTGAAATTGTGGAATTATTCGTAGAAATTTCCGCAATAATGTCATGCCATTAATATCTGGGAAGTATTAACCGCCAATTTCTACTCAAACTGCATAAATTGGTTTCAAGATACTTGCATTATTATATTCAGTTAAATTCAAATACTCTGTCAAATTCTATGAGCTGCCATTGCTTGGCAACGAAAATTAAAAACCTTTGAACAGTCTCAATTCAGATTCCACATTTATTTTAATAGGTACTTAACTCAGAGTAGGGAGTTCAACTCTCAATAAAGTTTCACTGATTTTTTTTTTAATTCATTTTGCAATCTGGAATGATTCGACATACAAATTCAAAAATTATAGGCCTAAGAACACAAGCTGTGTCATGTTTTTTTATTATTTCAGATATTCGAACGGGACATTTGAATGGCTGTAAAAACGAAACCGTTTGATATTTTTCGATTCTGTTTTCATATTCGTGTTAGGTATAAAAGTAAGTACAATCGTGAAAAATTTCATCAATTTCGAGTGAAATTTTTTTTTCGCTGTAGACATGTAAAAAAAAAGTTGTGTTCGATTTTTGAAAAAATTTTTTCACAGATATCCTTTAAAAATTGTGCTAATTTAGGAAATGAAAATCAATTTGGCAACCGAAAAAAAAAATCACGAACATTGCAGGTTTTCCGCCATTTTGTAATTTTTTTTTCGGAGCTCTACACCATTTCTGAATGAAGCATCCAAAAATACTACGATATGACAAGAAACCATTACTTCCAGTCTTATACATAACCGACCACACTCAATATAATAACGCTCGAAAATGACATTAAACACCGTGTATCTCCCTTATGCTTCGAAAACGGGAAATATGTCATAAGAAAAAAATGATTCTCCCGATGTTCTCTATACGTCATATGAGTTTGTCCAGTTTATGATGAAACACCCTGTATATATATATATATATATATGTATGCCAATCGGTCTTTTCGAGGACATTTTGAAGCATGAATTGGTACATTCGAGGACATTTTACCCATTCGAGGACGGTCCCCGAATTGCTGATGCATGTATCGGTCTTTTCAGGGACGGTCCTCGAATGGGTCGGCTATTTGAGGACGTTTGAGAAAATTTAAATTATGGTTTGTTTAGAAGTTTGAGGCTATCACGATCGGATGTGGTGACATTATAAGAGTCTTCCCTGGTTTTATGTAGTAGGCTATTAAGGTCATAAATTGAACAAAGTGAGTAGTTAAAGATACAATTTTAATTCAGCAAATAGATGCACCTAGGTACGTGCTCTCAAACCAAGTCCGCTTTCTCGAATCTATTCGCTATTTTTTATTACTTTTTACAGATAAGATGTTCCGAAGCTTATTCATGAATAATTTTTGAAATTTTCGATAAGTCAGGAAGAATATAAAAAAAAATTGGAATAATATGAATTTCATCCGTTGAATTTGAAACAGAAGTAAATTAAAATCTGTGTTAAAACAGCCACTGGTCAATGCGATTCAATGAAGTATGTAACTGTAGTCCACTTTTTCCAATCCACTCGTTTCTTTTTTATTAGTTTATATAAATAAGATTTCCCGAAGCTTAATGATGAGTTACTGGAAATTTGCATTATTTCGAAAAAATTTTTATATATCTGAAAAAAAGGCGGTGTAGTATCAAATCATGTACCTGGGCTTAGGAGAGTCTTCCGGGCTTATTGGCCGTGGTCTATTAGGAATTATTTCACCTGCGGTAGGCATCTTCAGAGGATTCTGGGTCTTAGATTGTAACTCGACCGCTGAATTTCCGAAAGTGACGCTGGATTCGATCCGTTGGTCCCACTTATACCCTGATCATTGGCGGGAGAAGGTAGTGGTTTTACGCGCGCGATGTTGATTGGTCCATCGCTTCCACTTCGTATTGGCTTGATTTTGGTCTTTTCCAACACCGGCAACCATGAGCTATGTACCAAAGGAGCTTCTTCCCTTCTGTTCATATTGTTCTTATCTTTATATATCTCAATGGCTTCCATGTTCATCCTAGGATAGAAACTTTTGATGTTTGAAATAGCTTCTGCCTTTGAGAAAACAATATTGTTTTCTCAAACAATAACGGATCGAATCCAGCGTCACTTTCGGAAATTCAGCGGTCGAGCTACAATCTAAGACCAAGAATCCTCTGAAGATGCCTACCGCAGTTGTGGGCGAAACGTTAGGTGAAATAATTCCTAATAGACCACGGCCAATAAGCCCGGAAGACTCTCTTAATGTCAATATATCCGGTCGTGAAAGCCTGAAACTATTTTAACTGGGCTTAGCTTTTGCCGTCGATGGGATTTTCACAAATTTTTCCAGTAATTGATTTCGTTATGTATATGAATTTTATACGTAACAAAAAAAAAATAAATATTGATATTATCAAGTCCTCAGAATCCTAATTAGAATGAAACAAATGAAATATAAAACTGGGTTGAAACAACCGGTGGTCATATGTGTGATTCAAATGAGAGCTTGCAGAAATAGGCCGAAATTTTTCAAAAAATTTGTTGGTGAGTTGGGTTCAACAAAATTCTGATTGTCCGATCAAAAAAACTTGCGTTAAATCGAAACAATCAGATCCCTTGATATGAAATTTCAACGAATCACTATAACTCTAATCAACTTGACAGTTCTTAATCGAGCAATCCAAGTTTTGTGAAAGTCATTTTTTATATTCAGAATACAGTTTGTATGACAAATTCAATATTTTCTCAATATCTGAAGATTTTTGCGAATAAAACTCAGTCTGAAAGATGAAAATTCAATAAAAATCAACTTTACGGACAACCAATGCCGTCGTAATAAAAACAATTATTTCATTTTGAATCACATGAATCACAAACCAATCATTTCTGTCATGCAACAACACCAGATTATTATTATCGTAGGAGGATCTGGCAGTGTCTTCAAATCATTTAATATAATTTTCCTTGACTGAGAAACGAAATCTGAACTAAATGAAGTTTCTTTACATTCATGCGAATATTGAATAAGTAAAGAGAAAATTATCTCCCTTAATTATTTGTGATAAAACATGTGGCCCTCATGAAGAGTCCCTGAAGAAACGACTCTCCTTTTTTTACCTGCTTTCGGAATTTAGATCTCAATTCCCTCGTCGAGATAACCCATTTTCGCTTGCTTATCTCAATAAGTACAGTAAACAAAGGTCTGAAATAACTTTATCACAAAAAAAATTGCATTTTTTAATTGATGATTGTTGATTGTCTCGAAAATGAACTCTAATAATGCAGGTTTTAAAATTTTAAGAATTTCGTTTTCTCGAAATCCAGAAAGTTTATCGAAAACAGTTTCAAACAAAAGTTGTAGATCGAAAGTTTGTTATTAATATTATGACTTTTCTGAATCAGAAGGTTTTCATAGTGGCTAATTAGCGGTGCATTTTTATAGAGGCGTTCTCACTTGCTAGCAATGAGAATCTACTGATTGGGAATGAGAATGGAAAATCTTGAATTTGTATTACAATTCCGTCCCCCAAAATCTATAATGATACACTTTTTTGCGGAAAGAGCTGCGTTTTGGATATAATGATTGTCACGAGAGTAGGAATTCATGATCAAAAATGAAGGTTCCGAAATTTTCAGGAACCTTGAAAAAATCGGGAAAATATGGAAAAAATTACGTTTTCTCGAAAACAGGAAGGTTTATCGAAAAAAGTTTCAAACAAAAGTTGTAAAGTGGAAAATTTTAGTACACATGATGGTTTTTTTCATTCTCGTGAAGTTTATATTGACTAATTAGAGATGGATTTCTGTATTGGGATTCTCAGTTTCTAATTTCATTACGTACGAATTGCTGAAGACGCGGCAAAGGAAGCAGGTAGTTTTATCATTCCCATTTTATTACGTTCATGTTTGTAAACGAAAATAACAAGGCTCTTTAATACAGCCGCGGATGAGAAATTCTTATCCCGGACTTCTCTCAAATTTTTTGAGTGCAAGAGAATATGTTGGAGAAATAATCATTTTTGTAGATGCATTTTGCGTTTTGTGTTGTGTGCAATGAATTTGGCTTTATCTGATTTATGTGTTTTTTAAACGAAAAGTTGAATTTTGCGAAATGCGAAAAAGACCTTGAAATAGGAATTGAATTTTCGTTCAAACTCTCTCTCTCTTCGATCAGCGTTGATTGAAAATTTTGTAGAGCTTCCTAATCGAATGCTTCCCAGAAAAGTAAAAATAATTTAATTGGAAATGTGAAATGATTGAGAAGTGTTTGATTTTTCCTCTAAATATTCGAACATTCGAAATGTAGTATTAAACTTAGCATAGCGATTCGCTTTTGCAATCATTGTAATATTTCGCACAACTCGTCGAAAAAACTGAGAACTTCCATAAGGATGGTCCGGAGATCGAATAATTATTAGTTTGACCATTAAATAACAACAGCTAACATTTGACGAACGACTAGTTTTTCGATCGAAATTCTTTGATAAACTAACTGAGCAATAATCAGAACTTTCCTGGCTTTCAAGAAGTTCTTAGAAGTTTAATATTCACAAGAGTAAATGAACTAGAAGGATTATTTTTTGTCATACTTGAAAATATTTTGTCAAAACACATTAAACGATTTTCTGAAATGTTTCTTGAATTAATATAATTAATATTTCTAACTTTGAACATTATAATAGCTAATCGAAGATTATTTTTTCGGATTATTCCCCATTCGTCTCTTGGTTGTGTAGGTCCGCAAAATGGAACTCAGTTCGATCTCTTTTTTATTCAAAGAATATTGCACTGACGCTTTTTATTTCAAAATAGAATAAATGTCAATAATGAGTCTCTTTAATCATGCTTGAATTTAAAGGTTTCCTTGTTATCAAAATGTCAATTTATAAAATTAAAGTGAGATTATTGACCAAAAAGGCATGTCGAAATTTCTCACTTTCACATCGTTCTTATAATACCGCAAGTATAATATTCAAATCTAATATGAAGGAATAGGACCCAAACAAAAATAAAAATCTTGTCGAAGAAAAGGATAAGGTAAATATCACAATAGGTATATCACATTCAGTTTAGGTAACGTTGAGTAGCATATTTTCTGTGGTAATGTAGAATGTTAATCTTAATCCGGTGCTACATGAATAATGACATTTTCGGTGAATTTAGGAGGAGATTGAATTCCTTCAGATATAAAAATGCATTACATCACAAGGAGTTAAACAACTCAAACTTTCACATATTCTGACATTTTTTTAATCAATCCGTTGAAATATTTATATCCATTTGCATTAGGTTTTTATGCAAAATCGATTCATTTTTGTTACTGCCAACTTTCGCTTCGCATGTTGTCCCTTGAATGCAGAACATTCAAGCTAAAACTGCTCAGTTTAGAGCAGAACATTTTTTTCTAATTTTTCCAAAAATTTAAATTTTTTCTTCATTACAGTGTTAAGCTTGGTGAAAATTAAAAAAAAATTTCACCTTGTACAATGAGCTTCTTGGTCTCACTTTCATCTATATTTCAAAAAAAAAAACTTAGATTGAACTTCCATGATAGTATGAGTTTTGTGTATTGTGCATTATCTTTCTGAAAAATTTTTCAGGGTGTGTCATCAACAATTTTTCTTTCATTTTCTTTATTTTTCAAAATTCCAAATGACAGATATTTCGATGAAATTTCATATTCTGACATGGAATGGTAACATCTGATTACCCGGTAACATCTAATTAAAAAAAATCAGGTGTAAAATAACAAGTGAACAAAATATAAGTGCAGTTTTCGGGCAGATTTGAAAGAAAAATGCTCCTGAAATGTTTCTTCAGATATATCAGTTTTTGCAAACTCATAAAAATTTATCGAGACTATAAAATTCTGCTCGCTTCCTTTGTTCGTTTCATTGAAGAGGGTAACAGTGAAAGAATTACTAAAATCAGTGGGTTCTTGTGCATCTGTTGATTTCGAAATATTAGAAAATGTCCGTCAATAATTTTTTTCTCTTTTCCCTTTCGAAGATATGCCCAATAATATGCTATATGCTCAACGCCAAAAATATATGCTATACATGAATCAAATATGCCAAATTATGCATTAAAAATGCTGAATTTGCACCCGAGTAAGTATTTCTTCGATCTTCAACTGTAGAGAAACTACCGCATCTGGGTTTTATTGCCCCTAATTACAGTAGGCCGGGATATTTTTCTCTCGAGATAAGAACCCGGTGTGGACCCTGGAATTCGCACTGGTGAGACGAAAGGGGGGTAGGTTTACGTCTGACAGATTCAACGTATAACAATTTTTAGACTTGAGTTTTTTCTTTTGGATCCATTCCATAATCTTGTGACTAGTGTTGGTTTTCTGCAATTTGAGTGCATCAATTGGTAAGTAAATTCTTTTAGCTATTGTTCTGAACTAAATATTTTGATATTTCATTCAACATATAACGAAGTTTTTATATGTGTTGGCGAGGAACTTTTTGATTCAGAAAAAAAAATTTTCTTCTGAGAATTGTCGTTTGCCGTTGAATTTTTTATATTTCATTTGGTTCTGAAGATATTTGAAAATTCCATAAAATAGACCTGCGCAGCAACCTTCGAAAAATTGAGTTTCAGTTAACTTGTCTGAAATAGTGCTGTACATGTACATTGTATCCTAAATTGCTCGATTTTGGCTCTTTGTGGTACTTCTGGACTTACAGGTCAAAATGATGAAAGGAGTTCGGGGTTCGATTTTTGTGAAAACCATCACTAGAAACCATTTCACGATATTTTCATTTTTTTATAATTTCGATTTATTATCGATTTCAATCATCTGGAATTCAAATTATTGAGGAATGATTCAACAATATTGGAGAAATTCAATGCGAAATTCACAAAAACACAATTGAAGCATTCGAATGAAATTAAATTCTGGTTTTTGAGAAAATAAGTGTACTTGAAAGAAACTAAGTCTCCACTGGTCTAATTTTTCTTAATATTATGTGATACCGGTATAGATTTCTTAGTAATTAATATCTTTTTTTATGTCACTATATTTGGAAAGCCTAGATTTGCACTAATTATTATATTTTTAGTTAAACTGCTATGAAATCTGATCTTATTTGGATTTTTCATGTCTTATAATTTCTAAAACTAATGTTCACCTTATCCAAATTCAAGATTTTCCCGTACAAAACATATGAGGCCGTTGGGGGAAACGCCAGCAAAGATTTCGTGGTAAGATGCCTCAAAAGGACTTTCACCGACGAAACTGCCGAACTTTGTTCAAGGACAGGTCAAATAATAAAATTGCTGAAAGTCCCGTTATGAAGATTTCATTCAGTGGGTAGTTGATTTGAGGTTTTTTTTCAAAATTGATTTGAGGTGTAGCCGTGATACTGTAAAACACAACCTTTGCAGTTATTCAAATAATTCTTGTAAATTTGTTGTCCAGAAATTTTTCAATGACTTACGGTGGGTTTCACAAAGCTTTGATTGTACCATTCAACAACCTTACGTAAATTCGAACCGATCGAATTACTCGTTTTGAAGTTTTAACGAATTGCGGTGGTTCCAAGTAATTTAACGAAGTTTTGTGAAACCGACCCTCAGACACTTATACGATAAAAATTCAAAACGTTGACAATTATTTTTTTATCTTCTCATCAATTGGAATATGTTGAACCAATAAATTGAATAGTTGAACGAAATTGTTCAAATAACTCAAGTTATAAATTATGGTTTCTTAATCATTTATCGATTGGAGAAAATAAAGGTACAATCCTTCTATAATCCAATATGATTTCTCAAATACTTGAACTTGCTTAAAAAAAGAGGATTATTTCAACTTATACTTTCATTCTTTTCAGATGTGGTGAGGAAGAGTACAGGCATTTCGGAAAAAGACTTCGGAATATAATATGTGAACGAATGGCTGCGACATGCCAGGCAGAGGAAAGAAAGACAGATGATGAAACTTACTACATAATATATACTCAAAACTATTTTGCATCTTTTTTTGTTTACTTTGTTTTCCATTTTTTTGTTTTTTCTTATATTAATGTTATTAATCATTACAGTTGTTTTCATTATCCTCATGCAGTCAATGATTTAATCTAAAATATATGTAAATTCATTATTGGTAAATTTGCTCTCCGCCAGTCAAAAAAATAATGTAATTGGGAGCAAATCTTCTTATTGGACGAAATGAATATTGAAATTGAAAATTTCGAATAACGTCACATATATAAAGTAACAAAATTGAATCTGAATATTTATCACAAAAAACCTCTCATTAGTCAACGCAATGATTATAACAAAATATGTCCCAAATGCGATAAGAAATGGCCGAATTAAAAATGGTTTAATATTTATCACAAAAAACCTCTCATTAGTCAACGCAATGAGTATAACAAAATATGTCCCAAATGCGAAAAGAAATGGCTCCCTATTTGAAGATATCTTTTAGTATCACATCAAAATTCCTATGCGACGTCAAAAAGAAATAAAGAAAAGTGGTCTCAAAATTAACTCGCATGGGCGTCTCAAATGTGACAAGAAATGGAGTATCATTGTGGCCAGTTTTGCGATCGCATATTCAACTACTCATTGTTCCGAAATGCGTACTTGATGTGGAGGACATTTGGATGCATATGCGAGCTCGTGTAGAGGTAAAGAGTACATCGCATATGAGAGTTACATTTCCATCGCCGTGTTTGCCGGGTAACTGTAGTTATTCAATGGTCAGTAGTTGGGGGAGAAAGATGAAAGAGGGCGCTTGACTTTTAGATGCTTATTTAATGAATTCTATTCAAAATCAAATTGGACTCTGATTGGGACTCTTCAGAATCCAATGAGACATATATTGTAGATTAGAGTAGAAAAGTATGAGGTTTTATCAGGACCAAAGATTATAGAGTATACTCTATAATCTTTGATCAGGAAAAATATATTAATCATGGAGTCGAATAAAGCACCCTCTGTCTGCCAACTGCCCGAACTAAACTTCGTTCAATTTAAATTTTTCATTTAATTTTTTATTTATTTATTATTTATATTCATAAAAAAGGTACCAATAAATATACAAAAGTCTCTAGAAATTTTGCAATCTACAGTGACTTTATTCAAATATTGTATAAATAGTTCCGGCCATTATTAGGCCAGTTATATAAGCATATAGTATTAATCTATAGAACTTATTGTGGATACGATGCCATGAGACTTCCCGAAACCGGTAGTTTTTGAATAAATTTGTGAGAGAAATACTTTCGATCGATTTGATTTCATTCTATTTTCTCCTTAACGAAGATTGTTGGGGAAATTATGATGTGAGGGTTATGTTAAATTGGTCTTTACAATAAACGAGCCGAAGTAAAAATGGTTTTGCATATGATGTGTTTTGACATCTCGTGTTTAATGTTTATTCTGTCATAGGGCGGCTGTTTTAATATATAGGTGGCCTCATTAAAATTTGAGAAAAAAATTATTGTAGAATGAAACGTCGGACTTCGGCGCAGATCATTATTTTTATTCATTGCGTTTATAGTTGAAAAGATTAAAAAAAAATTTACGTAAGTCTGTTCCAGACATTCTGTTCCTATATCATTATATTCTATGTATTATGTTTCGTTTTTATATTTCATTATAAATGTTCTGCCTGTCATCTGATGATTTAATGTATTCATTAAACTCATTGAAAATTTAAGATAAGGTTATAGAAACACTAGGTTTCCAAGAGAATATTAATAATCAGAAATAGAGCCAGAAGATTACATCAATCGATACGAGAATCAACAAATGTTTCAGATAGACCAACGTAAGTTTATTTATTCTTCAGGAAAGAGAGAAGTAGACCGCAGGTTTTGCATTAATTAGGGACCATTACCACTGACGCATTCAAAGCACCGTGAATAAAAATTCATATCTTTTTCATGAGTCTATGTCACACAAACTCAACATTAGACTAGTGGAGACCAAAGTCTGCAGATTATTTCAAAGCAACAGAGAAGTGATGGTGATACTCCAATTTCATCATAGTGCCATCAGTGCCACTTAGCCACAGCCACAATGAAAAATGACAAACACCACGAAAACCAGCTCTTACAGCCATGCGAGAAGACGCTTCTGAGTATCACCACATAGTTGCGCCATGTAGCGATGTATGCCTGAAGCTCCTCCTACCGGTCTCTTCGACAAACTCAAATCTTCAATTCATTTCATCGTTCACTCAGGCGAATATCAACTACTCATACGGAGTTTATGCAAGACTGCATGACAGATCAGTTTTAGAAAACCAATTTTCATTTCAGGACTCATGTAATTCAGACGAAACTTCACTTACCATTTAAGCCGGGTTCTCAGGGCTTCGTACTGTCGCAGGCGACAATCCCCACCCTTCCTTGTTTCATGAGATTGTCGCTGAAATCCAATGTGTAGTTGAATTATTTCACAGATTTTGACAACCAGAAATGAAAAAGTAGGGGCCAGGGGAAGTTTTGTTCACATACTCTGATTGGCTGAATTGCTGTCGCCTGCGGCACTACGAAGCTCTGGGAACCCAGCTTAATTCTTCACGAGTGAATCGAACGATAACAACGCTCTACGAACAACTTATTGAGACGAGACATAATCATTCATTACTGTAATCATCCCTTGCCGACAACTGTGACAGCGAACCAAATCGAGATTACACGATCATTCCGAGCTGAATAATCAGGGTCGACTACTTTGGCATATTTTAGGTCCAACAATATGAGTACAATCTTGGCCGCTGAGGATTTTATTCCTTCAAATTTCTTGTGAATTTCGTCGGAAAATGGACAGATTCAGAATTAACATTTCTAGTTAAGCAGACCCTGCCGCCACTGGAGAGCCACCGCTTATGTTATCTCGACGAATGGAGATACCATAGAATGAAAGCTTGAATATGAGTGTCCAGAAATGAACTGTGACAAAATGATTATGTGATATGGTGTAATCATGTAAGGATCCTTGCTTGTCAATCAACAAAGGTTTGATGGGCCAAGAAGTTTATCTGTTAGAACTGATGGATGTTACCCTGAAAAATTGTGATAGATATACGTCATTGTTGCTATACCAATATTCACTTTTGGTGGAAATACTTTAATAACCTAGGTGAGTCAGAAGGTTACGAAAAAAACCCATCAAGTTGAGATTAGGTTAGGAAATTGAGTTTGTGTGGGCATTACTGAATAAGCTCAGCTGTGAATTTCATAAGTGATGACATCATCAAGGAAGTGGGCATACAAAAGAATTTTACTACAATGCAAACAGGGAAATGATATTGAGAAAGGAAATACTACCACCTATAAAACCATTGTATACACAGATGTTTATGAGATGCTCACCAGATTTACTATCACGACGGTTAAACTTTTTATTGATGCGGAATATTCCTTTGATATGAAAGTAAAGTACAGAAAAAGGATGAAAGGGGGATGGATTACCCAAATAAATTTATAGGCTACTTCGAAAAAATATTTTGGGATCCTGGTTGAAAGCAACGCTTCTTAAAAGCGGGACGTGTCTGGTCCAGTGTTGAAAAAAGGTGAATAGTTGCAGTGCGGCGTACCCCTTGCAAGGGCGGTCCTAGCCTTAAATTTTGGGGGGGGGGGTCGCCGTTATGGGTTTGAAGTTTTCTGGTCGGTTTTCTTGCACGAAGAGATCGCTATAAGAAATCTAATTTTAACATTTTGGGGGGGGGGGGGGTTCATGACCCCTCCTGACCCCCCCCCTGGGACCGCCCATGACCCCTTCAAGCAACCTATCAAGCTTTCAATTTTCACCTGAAATACTATGGAGTCACCCGATAAAGTAGGAGCTATCGAGGTCTTGTGCCAAATAAAAATTTATTTTATGTGTTATATCAGGAAAGTCCTCAGAAAAGCATTGAAGAAGTTGTAATCAACGAAATTCATCAAAAAGATGAAGGAAAATACACTACCCCGATGAAACTAAATTGAAAAAAAAAATATATCAAATGTCCTCGAATTGCCACATACATGCATTTTTCCATATAGTTCGCTAAAAAATTCACATATGGCGAAATTGATCGGATTATATGGTTCAGCATCAACAATAGAATCTAACTATGTCATAAAATTCAAAATATAGAAAAAATATGAAACGTCCTCGAAAAGACCGATCGGCATAAATATATATATATATATATATATATATATATATATATATATATATATATATATATTATATATATATATATATATATATATATATATATATATATATATATATATATATATATATACAGGGTGTCCCACCGGGAGTGCCCATTAGAAGTTTATGGGGAAATAATAATTAGATCATTTCCAAATTTTGTGTGAAGATATAAGCCAAGAAGACCTTCATTTATGATATATTTTTTTATGTGAATGACTTCCGCTTTCACCGGAAATGGTATCAACTTTCTTATTTCAAATGGAACACCCTGTATATTATGACTTTTTCGGATAGATCTTCGAATGCCACATTAATTTTATGTATCACTCCCTATAGCCATCTAGAGCCGTTTTCGAGTTATTCACTGTTTTTCGAAAAAATTTACAAATTGAGGCTTGTAGAACACTGAGAATTCAATGAAAGCGCAACGCGCAATCTCAGATCCGTTTTTTGAAAGGGGTTACTGACAAGATATTCACCCTAACTCTGTAGAGAAAATAACGTTTTGATATACTGGGTGGTAAAATGAGAGTGTCAAAGTTGGAATTCAAAAAAAGCCAAAAACTCTATTTTTTCAGATGGGAACCATATTTTTTTTACCCACATATCAATTTGTGAGGTGAAAATAGGTGGAGTTTATTCAGGGTTCCCTATATCCAAAATGTACCATTTTCGAGATATTCAGGAAAAACTGTTAGTGCGTCAAAGTTTGAATTCCAAAAAAGGCAGAAATTCGATTTTTCCAAATAGAAACTGTATTTTTTTCACTCCCATTTCAATTTGTGAGGAAAAAATAAGTAGAGTCTTTTAAGGGTTCCCTATATCTAAAATGTACCATTTTCGAGAGATTCAGAAATAACTGTTAGCAACGAGCATATTATAATATGTGAGGTATCAATTATGATCTATGTTCACCCTTTCATAAGATTCTGTATGACTTTATTCAAAATAATCCAGGTTTGTTCCTACTGAAGAATTAATCGTGCAATGTATTGGCAGAATTCTGTTACAGAATGAATAAGGAAATCCACCAACCAAGAAATATTGGGAAGGTGGGAAAAATATTTGGAAGTAGGTGGACGAAATTTTCAAAATGTGTTATGACTCAATTTTCTATTCTGATATATCTGAATAAAAGTTCAGGAAGTTTCATGACTTGCTTTATAAGTTTTGCATTACAATTTAAGCTTTCGATATGTATGTCATATTTTCCGGAAAATATCTCGTTATTTTCATTATGAGCAGTAAAAAAACTAGTGGTCGTTTTCTTTGAACAATGAGATAAGTTTTGAGGAATATCAACAACAGAAGCATGGAAAATTATTCTGAATAAGTCAAAGATTTTTATGAAAGGGTGAACATAGATCATAATCGATACCTCACATATTATAATATGCTCGTTGCTAACAGTTATTTCTGAATATCTCGAAAATGGTACATTTCAGATATAGGGAACCCTGAATAGACTCCACTTATTTTTACCTCACAAATTCATATGTGAGTGAAAAAAATACGGTTTCCATTTGAAAAAATCGAGTTTTTGGCTTTTTTTGAATTCCAACTTTGACACTCCCATTTTACCTCCCAGTATATCAAAACGTTATTTTCTCTACAGAGTGACGTCGAATATCTTTTCGGTAGCCCATTTCAAAAAACAGATCTGAGATTGTGCGTTGCGCTTTCATTGAATTTTCAGTGTTCTACAAGGCTCAATTTGTATTTTTTTTCACAAAACAGTGAATAACTCGAAAACGACTTCAGATGGCTATAGTGAATGATTAATAAAATGAATGTGGAATTCGAAGATCTACCCAAAAAACTTATAATATACAGGGTGTTCCATTTAAAATAAGAAAGTTGATACCATTTCCGGTGAAAGCGGAAGTCATTGATATTTGAAAATATATCATAAATGAAGGTCTATTTAGCTTATATATCCACACAAAATTTGAAATGGATCGAATAAATATTTCTCTATAAACTTCTAATGGGCACTCCCGGTGGGACACCCTGTATATATCGCCGGCAATAAATGGTATTTAACCCAAAATTTTTACCATCAAGTGTTTGAAGAGATGCGGCCTCAAGAAGTAGGTACCTAGTTGTAAATTTTTCAGTTACGTCGCATGGACTGTATCTCAAAAAAAAAACGTCTGGTTTCATAAATTCAAGCTGTTACTATCAGATAAGCAAGCAGAATCATCATTAGGTACGCTCTCCGTCCATTGTGGTATAGTTTTGCGAATAAACAATATATGTAAATAAATTCGAATAATGAACAGAAAAAGATTAAAAGTGGAGTTTGAGTTATGCGGTGCCTTATAAAAAGTTATGAACAGAAAATGCACGAAGGACAACGGGTGTGAAAGAAAATTATGGGCAGTAACCACAGAATATCAAAAGGAAGTTTGTTTTATTTTTTTTTTTAACAATAAAAACTGAAATGAGGTACGAATCACAAATCTAACAAAGCAATCATTCAAAACACTAAATCCTTAATTCCAAACACTAACTGCAATAAACGCTGCGAAGAGTTCGAAATCGCCAACTCAAATTAGAAAATTATGTTCAAAATTGTTTCTTCAATATGACGGATTCAGGTCAATACCGTTTCCCTACTTAATTGGGAATCTGTTTTTTTTTTTAAGAAGTACGTTGATTTATGACACACACTTTGACACACATTTTCTGTTTTATTTCTTAGTTATGTTGCTTTTCTTTATTTCATGGAATCTGTAAGCATAATGAAGCCTCATTCTTTATCAAACGAGATCAATTTTCTGAAAATTTTGTTCCTTTTTTTCTGTGAAATGGACCCATGTTAGGGATGTACAGTTTCGATATTATGAATCTCATCAAAGTGGTAAGTAATTAACTTAGCTTTTTCATCTACCCAACATTCAATCATGTATATTTCTTCGTTTTATGGAATCTGCTTTTTTTGTGAAACATATCTTGTTTTATGATGCTTGAAATTTTGAGATACACCAAAGAATGAAACTGAACGTAATTAAAGAATGAAACAAAAAGTGTGTCTCAAAGTTTCAAACATACTTCAAGGTACTACTCACAAAAAAAAAGATTTCATGAAATAAAAAACACTCACATTATTGAATATTGGGTAATTGGGAAATCAACATGTATTTCTCATAACTTTGACTCCCAATATTTACTCCTTTCACAGAATAAAAAGAATAGATTTTTCAGAAAAAATATTTTCTCTCATAAAAATGAGCCGTTCCTTCTCTCCCAGATTCCATGAAATAAAGAAAAGCTATAAAACTGAAAAAAACAAACAAGTAGAGTTTCTCGAAGTTTCAAGCAACATCAAGATACTCTTCATGAAAAAAAAAACAGACTCCATAAAATCTACTTAATTGAATGTTCGGTAGATGGAAAAAAAATATTCCTCACTGTTGAAATTCATCATTTAGAATTTTTTTACCGAAATAAATATTATACCATAATATGTATAACGGTTTCCTGTTGATTCAATTTTCTATGGATTTCCCCCCCAAAAATTTGGCCCGTCCCTGTTAGGATAGGCCGTATTTTATGAATGAGACAATATGGAATTTGGGAAATTTTCTTTTTTCGATAAATTGTGCTCATTTTGTGCCAATTTGTGACGTATGTTATGAATTTTGTGCCCATTCACAGTTGTCGAGATATTTCGAGTTTTCCATGTCATCAACTTGATGTGACTAACATGTGGAAAGTTTCTTTTTTTGATTAATTATGCTCAATTTGTGCCGTATGTTATGAATTTTGAGCATGTCCAGTTTTCTAAAAATTTCAAGTTTTCACTCTGAGTAGATGAATTCTCAGGAATACGGTTGACGTGCAGAAAGCCAACTTCCAGATATATTACCTCGTCACTTACAAAGTTCAATTCAAATAATGTCATTCAAGACGTTGACACCAAAGATTATAGAGTAAGAAAGATAGGAAACGCCTTGTATCTGTGGTACTAAAATCCGACTACGATTTTTGGCTAGTTTCTTACTTGTGACACATAGATGACGCTGAAAACATTATTTAGTAAAGAAAACTATTTTAATAGGCGCGAAATTCGAAACACATTTCTCATAAATTTTCATTTAATTGAATACTTTGTCGAGCTTTTAAAAAAATATCCTGATCGACAAAAAAAAGCAGGGCTCTGCTTTTTGATCAGGATAATCTTTTCTTCTGCATATTGCTTTGAATCAAATGAAATACGCTTCTGGATTCTTTATATTTTTATTTGAAATGATTGTAAAATCAACTGCAATACAATAATTATGAAATTGAGTACATTTCAAAAATTTGTTCACATATTAGAGAATTATCATAACAATTTCAAGAACTTATTGTGAATGAACTCTCGATAAATCGAACATCGATAAGTCAAACAGTTGTTCCGGACCCGATTCATACATATCTTACCCAGTGTATTTTAACCTCAATGAGTCTAGAGGGTCTAGTAGATGAGTCGAACTGATGGAAGGGTCGTCAAGAGAACCACCACCTCTATAAGTCGTTCTTCTGACCTCCATTGCCTCTATGAGTGGAACTTTTTGATCTAATGAATGAGAACGAAGAAAATTCGGTCCGCAAACAAATTATCCAGAACAATATATTTTTACCCCGAAACCTCTATCCATTTGACAACACTGAAAATAAAAAGCAATGAACAAGACAATTACATGATACGAGTTTCAAAACTTACATTTCTATTCTCTTTGGTAATGAAAAGATTGCACATTCCAGATTATTATTTCTGCAATGAATCACCATGCATTTCGAATGTCGGCCAGTTTCTAACACAAAATTTATAACAGAAAAACACACAAACCAAGATTATGGAGTGAGCTAGGTGCTACTCTTGCAGATTTCGAGTTATTTCAGTGGAAAATTCGCGAGAAAATGCAATCATCATTCAGCAAAAATATTTATTCAAGTATTTCCTTCAAAATTGACAACAGCCTACTAGTAATCTCTATTTAATCTACTCTAATCTCTCACTTTTGAAAAAACAGATGTCGCTGACATCACTGTAGTCGCTTCGTTTCCCATCTTTATACTCTATAATCTTTGGTTGACACATTAATATTATTACATATCATTTCGATAAACTAATATTCTACTTTTTGTTTCATGGTCAAGTATACCAGGATGAGAATATTCAATAAAACAGACACTATTAATGTATTGGTTGAGGCTTTCGCGGCCATCGTTCAATGTGACATGTTCTTTCGAGCATGTCACTATTAATGTATTTATTCAGAAAACTTTCAGAACGAAACAAAACGAAAATGGAAAGGAGCATAAAATAAAAATAATTATACGAAATATACTATTTTGTTTCAGTATTCACATTGTGAGTAACTTTCAAAATTAACCGTGACACTTGAATTAGTTTACAGCATGTAAGTTAATGAATTCACTATCGTGGATTTCTCGGTGAAGTTTGTCACTTTTTCTTAGGTGCGTCAAGTTGGTGACCCACTCCTGGAATTTTGGTATCAGAATGTTTTGTGCCAATTTGTGCCGTATATTTTGAATTTTGTGCCTGTTCATTTCTCGATATATTTCAAGTTTTCACTGTGCGTCACTAACTTGATGCTGAGACTTACATATGGGTTATGGAATTTGGAAATTTTTTTTTTTCGATAAATTGTGCTCATTTTGAGCAAATTGTGCCGTATGTTATGAATTTCGTGCTTCTTCAGTTTTCCTCTAGTTTTTCTTGTGGAGATAGATAAATACTTGTATAGGAAATCATTGAAGAGCGTTATTTTTATCTCTCAATGATAGACATAAATAATATTGATGTCCCAAAATTTGAGTATTCGAATGTGTGAGTTGAACAATTGGTAGGAATTCGGTTGAGGTGCAGAAAACCAAGTTTCAAATATTCGACGTTTCAAATCTTTTTCATATCCAATAATAGCATTGAGTATTAATATAATATAACCGTTGATTGAATACTTCAATCAACGACATAACATAATATTATATTTATACTCAATGATAATAGGTACCTGGTCACTTACAAAGTTCAATTCAAATAATTTTTACGTTAATATATATGAATCCATTAAAGGTTCATCTAAGCCGTTTACACATTCATATCAATACATAACAGTTCAAAAAACTAATATTTTACTTTTTAATTCATATCGATAAGAATCATTAGAATAAGAATATTCAATAAACTTATTTAATGCACCTCAACCGCATTTCTGCGAATTCATCTGCTCACAGTGAACACTCGAAATATTTCGAAAACAGGCTCAAAATTGATGACATACGGCACAAAATGAGCACAGTTTATTGAAAAAAGAAAATTTCCAAAATTCCATCTGTGAGTCACAGCGTCAAGTTGTTGACTCACAGTGAAAACTCGAAATATCTCGAAAACTGAATGGGCACGAAATTCGTAACTCACTGCACAAATTGGCACAAAATGGGCACAAAATACCCTAAATATTTCCATATCAAAATTCCACTAGTGAGTCACCAACTCGTCGCACATCATGAATGTGTCATGTCTACCGCCCCCTCAAATTGCAAACCGTATTTTCGTCATTTTAATTAGGAGTAGGTACAAAACTTTTTTTCAACCATACAATTTGTTACAAAACTAGTACAAAACTTTAGCTTTAGAGCAGGTGAAAAATTCAACATTGGGGAGCTGGTGACATGAATTGCTCTGATATATATTCTTATGAATTAGAGAGCTAAAATAATACAATAAATGTTGAAACAAAAAGTACCTAAGCTGAGATAAAAAAAAAAGGTACCATAACATTCTTCGTATGATACTATAGTATCATACGAAACTATCATCACTAGTATCGTACGATACTATAGAGCCTGGGGAAAAAACCTGTCTCCCCGTAAAAAAATGAATTTAAATAACATCACAATAGTTCTGATATTTTATTTCTTATTATTCATTCATTGCCATATAGGAATTACTGATCTTTTTAAATCGAGTCGGGCTTTCACTTTTCTGATGGGTAGAAGGATATTGCACTTTTATTCTTCAAACATAAATTTATGTAACCAACAAGCTATACGGTGAGTCGTTCCAGAAGTGTTACTTATCTGGAAATTTGAAACTTTTTCATACATCATCCGCCTTCTGAGAATTGGTGAAAGAAAGTAATAAGAAACTGAATCACAGTTGGTTTATGAATTATAATGACGGCGCTTCAGATAAGGACCTCTTAAATTACTTAAGTAAAGTACAGTAGCAGTTGGTACATTAACCCCTTTTTCCCAAGCGTGATTTACAGCGTACGTCTGTCAAGAATTTAACGCTTCTTCGACTTCATGATTCAAGGACAAAAATATGGTTTATGGAAAATGATTAATTGATTCTACGACTTCATTCTGAACAATGATGTTTTCTATTTCCAGTTTGCTCTTGAATGTTTCCCAGATATTTTTTATAATAGGTAATCCAAATTGTACACTTTGAACTTTGCACTTGGATTTATTCTTCATTTTCGGGAAACGTTACTGCATTCATTACGCATTTATTAATTTGTTTCTTCTTGTGACTTATAGATTTCTAAAATTTTCTAAATTATTCGAATCGATTAAATTGATGATAGCCCTTTGGTCGAACTAATAAAAATGATATTTATTATCATTAATATAAAATTGATATAATTTTTCATACATTAGTATATATTGATGTCAAATCCGAAAAAAGTACTATTACTCATCGACTTGATCACATGCCACTGTTGATCTTGGTGGGATGATTTCAACGTTGTCAATTCCATAACCTCCTTCAATTAACAAGCCGCGAACAGCTGAAATGTGGCAACGCAGCGGAAGGCCCAGAAGTTTCCAACGCCATTTGTGGACGCCTTGTTATTTGTTGTGTTTGTGAATTAATAGTGGCCATTCGTACTGATTTTATCAATACAGTATTGAATTTCGGGCGAAAGTCTTGGTTGGTCATCAAACAAAATTAGTTCACGAAATGTGGAAATACATTTTCTATTGCAAAAGTGGAAAAAGCGACATTGAAACCCTCATAAAAACAGTTGAACACAAACGAGCAGTGTCAGCAGCAATTGCAAATTCGAATATTTTAAGAAAAAAGAATTTGGAGAATTGATGAAATATGAAATTTGTCATGGTTCCAGGTTGGAAAGAAATGGTCACATTATTTGTGAAGTGAATTGTGCCCGAAGAAAAATTCTTTGTGTGTGTGTGAATGAAGTGAAATTTCATCTGGTGTCCTGTGCAAGAAACTTCTCAAGACTATTTCGAATCATGCCAAGAGCAATCACAAGACTTCAGAAAACAATTATGTTTGTGTCGTTTCGTTTCCCAAAAATGAAGAACTGAATATCGTGGATTAGACCATTCCAAGAGAAAATTACGTTTCCGGTAAATACAGTTCGGTTTGCGAAATTCATTTCAATGAAAACGATAGGTATCTTGAAATTTTATAAAGTTTTATTATCTGATGGAACCAATGAGACGTTTACAAATTAAAGAAGAAGCAGTTCCTATATTTTTTTCAAATTTACCGTCTTATTCATCAAAAAAATTCTTCAACAAAGGACTAATTCCCAGTTTAGAAGAAATGGAACGATTGATTCAAACAATAATGTTATAAATGTTTTTTTGAATTCTGATTTGATTGAAAGATTATGTTGATCTTAAAAATATCTCGATAACAAAATCTACTTTTTTTATTACATTCTGCAGAGCCTATAACAGTAAATTCTTCGATAATAACAAGTGAGAACCTCCAGGTAAATCTAATGATTTGAAATGGATTCTGCCTTATTGATCTCAAGATTTCAAGGTGGTCCCAACTTGTAGCTTTACTTTCGAATTATAAATAAATATTATGTAGATGAAGGAGGTTCGGAAGGTCCAGATGTTGAATTGTATAAATTGAAAAAATCTTGATATATATTAGAAACCTTTTAGAAAGAGGAAGCGAATGAAAATTTTGAAAAACTCTGACATTGGAAATGCTGGTGGATCAAATGCGACAAATTATAAGTAAAAAACCGAAGTATTCATCATATGATGAAGCATAGTTTTGTCGTTTATTCTATATTTTCATCTCCCCCAATTTTTTATGTTTTTATCTTCAGTATTAGTTATTAAGTTTGGAGATTTTATGTTAGTTCTGTTGTTAAATATTGTACATGAAGTTATTAAAATGACTTAGATCTCAAGTTTTGTTTCAAATTTTCCTATTGTGATAATTGAATTTATTCAAATACACAATTTTGTGGTAAGAGAGGACCCTTTACCTTCTTGTTGGTTCTTGTTGAACAACAAATTGGATTTTAAATGAGCTATATTGTCAAAATACATTGATAATCATTCAGTTCTTATGCTTTCACAGATCAAATAATTTCGTTGTTGATATCCAGTAATGATAAAAATGATGAATCAAACCAATTCATTGGTCAAGTAGGATTTAGTATTGTTGCTTCTAGGTATTTGATTGAATTTAAAATATTCCATATCGACTATTCGACAATTAATTATAATATACTTGAAAATCGAGCTCCTATTATAACGAATTTACTGCGGCCGTCTGAAGTCCCAATCGGCCTTCCGGATCCTTCATTTGCGGCGTTGCCACATTTTGTTCACGGCTATGTGTTTAAGATGGCTGTGTCAATTCCAAATTCCTATTGTCAACAGGTTATTTCTACCCGCATAAAATCCTCATTCATGAATATTTTCCTCTCAAATCTCATTTGTATCTACGATTTGTGTCAACACTTTAGTATATTATTATTATTATTATTATTATTATACAATATTACAAGAGTTGAGGTTAAGAAACCTATAAACTCAAAAAGAATATACAGAGTTTGGTACGCATACACAATAAAAGTGAGATTTTGAGAATGAAAACAAAAAAGTTAATTATTTAAACACAAAAAAAAACAAATATGTATATATATATATCCAGACTGCAGATTAGCGCCCTCGATGAGCTGATTTCCATGCGTCATATCGGTTCTTGAAAGCGTTAAATGATGGAGCCTGCACAACGAAGTTTGGAAGACTTTCCAGGCTCCGAAAACTCTATGGATGAGGTTGCTCAAATTTTTATATTTTCAAGAGAAACCATTAAAATACTGAAAAAATTGTTCATTTTCGATACTTTTTCTTTTAAATTGTGATTTCTGTGTGGTGTAAAAGAGCCTCTATACAACTTCGTAACTAGAATTTGTTTTGCAAAAATAAACATATATTTTTTGACTTTCTGAAACGGAATTATGTAACTCTGGGCAATACCGGTGCCATGTGAAAATAAAATAATTCTTGGTTGTTCGGGTAGACTGCGAGTTGCAGTTTACAGATAACATTCATGTGCGCTTAAAGAAAACATATGAAATGTTGAGAATTATTTACAGATATAAAAATGTTTGAGTGAAAGACTCGAAATACCATGTGTCAATCTTCGATCCTTTCACAAATCAATTATGCTGACGCCTTATACTATTCTTGCTTAAACCTCGTTGACAAGAAGGATTTCACGAAATTAATTTTTGAAGATAATTTTCTACTTGAAGCGGTTTGACCGAATTAGCAGACCGAGTTAGAGAGGCAAATATGTATATTGGAAGAACCAAAATGTATTTACTCAGTGAAAGATAAATATCGTTAAATATTAACAGGTATTAATTTTGCGTTGGAGATTTTTATATAATGTATTTATTTTTTTAAGGTCCTATATTTTCAATAGGTAAGAATTCACGGTTTCGGTACTCAACGTATTGAAATACTTGGTGCTGTTTCAGAATTCAGGAATATTTATTATTTCAATTTTACCTTTCCAAATCCGAGATCACGTCAAAGTGTCAAAATCAGACGTTAGCGTTGCGGAGACAAACCAATTATCGCGCAGGTCAGGTTTCTCTTTACTTCGGCATATTGTTACTCTGAGAAAGAATTGACTTTTAGCGTTGATTGAAAAATACTTCAATCAACGCTTTAGAGTATCCTCCAAAGATCAAAGAGATAATCTTTGGTATCCTCTACAAGACTTCCATCTTTCATCTCAGAAGAGTCAACGAGCAGAGACGTATCGAGTAGAGCGCATGCTTGTGAGAGTTGTGAAGTACGAGCTTAAATTTTATCAAGTAAAGGAAGGCATCTTCGTTACGTGTAACAATGAATTCTGCGTAGATTCCTATTTTTATTTATTATTATTTTTTTTTTGAGAATCCACAATGAAAAAGACATTTGAGCAATTTGTTGCTCTCGCGGAGATTTGTCTGCAGGTATAATGACAAAGAGGTTATCCACGAATATCTTAGGAATTAGGATTCAGGAAGGGAAGGATTTTCAGAGTATAGGTTTTCATTAATGTGGCAAATCTTCTACAAACACAAAATTTCACTCACATGTTTAATTTTTTTCATATGACCATAATTATATCAGAAATTCCAAGGTCTTGATTCTTGAAAGTGAGTTGAATACCATGTTATAAAATTTTGGCTTTTTTAGAAAATGACAGTTCTCTTCTTGAAATTTCGTTAAACGCGTACTTTATGATCTACACAAATCTGTATCAGCGAAATTACAAAACCAACTCTGTTCAAAAAATTCACGGAATTAAATTTCTGCTACTTTTTTTTAGAACGTTTAGGTCATGGTCGTTTAGGTTCGTAACGAATCTTATTTTCGTTCATGTTGGCGCATGAAGTCATTTGGACAAATTTTTTGAAATGGTCACCTCTGTTTCTTAAAAATTATCGTTCATACCTCTTTACCGGATTTTTTTGGAATATTCTTGTTTTTAAAGTGAAAATTAGGATCACGTGTATCGGTTTGTTGGATATTTGAAGGAATGATAATTGAGAATTCAGAAAACTAGCTGATGCAGTTAAGTATAATCCTCGGTTCTTTAATTTGAATTTTTGCTCTTCGAATGAAATATTTCTGACAGAAACTCATACTGGGACGAATATATGATAGAAATATACTTTTATACCTATATAAAAAAACCTATTTGAAATTTGTGAAAAAAATTCGGATTATAAAGTCATCACTTGAAAATGAATTTTTCGATTTATTTCAGCAGTCCTTTCTTTTTCTTACATATATATTTTTAAGACTCTTCGAATGTAATCTTTCGAATTCATCTGAAGTTTTGATGAACTAGTTCAATAAACAATTTGAGGTGAAAATGATTAATTTTGAAATTGTCATATCTTCTTTCGAAATATTATTTCCTTTCCATGAAAACTAATGAAATCCAAGTTGAGATTTTTTTATTATCTTGTTTGAGAAAGATTTGTACAAAATATTTGTACGAGCTCTCAAATAAAAGCTCTTTTTTTGGAGTTTGTTCAAGCCAAAGCACACCATAGTTTTTTTTCTGAGTTTAATAAATTTTTGCAATGAAAGAAAATTGTCTAGTTCCAATTTCTTCTATTTGAGAAATAATGTGAAGAACAATCATCAAAAATTAGTTAAAGATCATTCGAACGACTCAAAAGATATCATTCATAAGTTCGTCATTTTTCGCACAAAAGTCAAAAATACTGATTTTTCTGATTTCTGATTCAAATCAATCATATTTTGAATTGATAATACAATAGAAAAATTCATTGATAGAGTTCTGGAGAATTCAAATCCGACAATGGAAAAAAGGTTACGTAATACCCATACCTAAACCAAATTTAAATGAAAAACTAATATCAAACTATCGACCGATAACACTTTTGCCAGTGATAGGCAAGTTATTCGAAAAAATTGTAGCAAGACGTATAGAAGAAATGGTGGAAAATAATATTCCCGCATATCAGTTTGGATTTAAAAGGAAAAACTCGACAATCCACCCCTCGTAGTTCTAACGTCAAATGTTCAAAATAGCATGAAGAAAGGGTATAGTTCTGCGGCAAAATGGGGTACTATACAAAATGAGTGAATTGAAAGTTCCTGATTATTTACTGAAAATAGTGGAGAGGTTCATGAAGGGTAGAAATATTCAAATAAAAATCAATAATTCTCTATCGGACATGTTCACTACAGAACAGGGTCTCCCTCAGGGTTCACCCCTATCACCTATATTATATAACATCTTTAGCTATGATATGTACAACTATGATCTCACTGACAAAAAGCTTATAAATCCACAACGATATATTCTACAATTTTGTGATGATACATTGAAACATGCAATGGAAAATCTCACAAAACTAACGGAAAAAATCATTGAATGGATGAAGAAATGGCGAATCGCACTTAACCCAACAAAAACACAATTTATTATATTTGGACATAAAATATCAAATACTTCTCCCACAATGAATATTTTACAACACACAATTACACCTACAACATCGGCCAAATATTTAGGAATCACATTGGATAGCAAATTAAATTTTAAACTTCACACACAAAATATGAAAAAGAAAATTATAACTAGATTAAAACACTTCCGATCATTGACATACAAACGGGAAGAGGTATTAGTTTGAAGACTGCTACAAATATTTAGAAGATGATATGTCGACCTATATTAGAATATGGACATCACTTATTAATCAATGAAAGAAAACCTACATTGAGGAATGTTGAGGTAGCCGAGAGGACAAGTCTAAGAATTCTAACCAAAATAAGACACCCCAGTAACCCATTATACAACCCATCGAATATAATGCTGTATGAGTAAACCAAAATAGAACCAATTCAAACCAGATTTCAAAGACTGAACAAGAAATTCGCTGACAACCCGAATAAACCTCAACATAATTGAACCTTTGATTAGTATAGACCATAACCAGAACAGTAAACGGAAATATCCTATTAAAATCCGACCTTCAGAACTTCAAGAATTAAGAAATTAAACTTTCCCTCTTACTTCTTTTTTTTGTTAATTTAATAAGTGTATTCTATTTGATTTTTCTTTTTTTTTTCAATATGGAAATGTATATTATATTGAACAGAATACTTGTTACCAAAATGTAATTATATTGTAAATGGGCAGAAAGACCTCGGTCGTTAGCCTATTGGTATACCCAATAAATATTATTATTATTCAAATCCGTGACCACACTGACGTCATAGTGTGCAACAAGATGCGCAAGAACACACCTTGTATTCTTCCACCTTGGTTTAGGTGGTAGATCTTATGCTCGGAAAAACTTAAGTGTCATGTTTCCAGGGGTGGCATAGCTCATGAAAAGTTTAGAGTGGCTATATCTGTTATTCTATGAATATGAAGAAATGGTATGCGAAATAGTTATTTATTATACAAGGGAAAAATTGGATTGTCTCCCGACGCGAAGCAGAGGGAGTAAAAAGAGCGAGAGCTAAAATCTAACATTTTTCCCGTGTATAATACACAATTTTTTTCTGTGACTATTCAATATAATAAAATATTAAAGCCAGAAAATAATTCCTGTGAAAATTGAATTTTTCAACTGACAGGCTTTTGACAATAATTAGACCTGCATTGCTAGGGAAACCTAGTATTTTATGACCTGTCAACAAAGATTAAAGGACAAATTTTTTTCCCGTCACAGGAAAAAAGTATAATCTTGATCTCAAAAATCTATGGTTTAAATATATGTACAAGTCAAAGACTTATTTATGCTATGTTCGATTATCTCATCTGTTTGGCCCCAAACAAAGCTAATACAACTTTCATATCCTCGTGATTCCTAATAATAAATCATATAAGAACAGGGTATGGGATAATAATTAATGAACTAATTCATAAATAGTCTAATGGCCATATTTTTCTGGCAAAGGAGCTTGAGTTTGATTACATACTGATTTTCATGAAGTCGAAGTTGCGGTCAGTTAAGATAAGTATCTAGTGATTATTTTGGGAGAAGTACATTGTTATTTATCGACAGAAAGTTATCACTTAGATTTATCCAATACAAAATAAGAAAAGACGCAATAAATTGATAGATAAATAAAAAAGAATTATATGTATCAAATAATTTACGTGTGCCTAATTAATATGGATTCTTCATTAATCGCTCTATAAAATTATTCTGCATTACAATTAGGAAGGTCCAAACTGAAAAATTCCAATTTATTAAATAATAGGCGCTCAGGGGGCGTTGTTAATATCTTTCAACCATTCATTCACCCATAATAAACAGTAAGTGAGAATGCTGGAATGGACCCCACCTACCACCCCTCCCCCCCTGATATTTTGATTCTCCAATTATTTTTGAGCAAAACGGAATACTGATGTCGCCTTCGCCTCATAAAATTTTTATTTTGCCCCCTTGAGAAAAAATTCTACGGGCGCCCGTGTATAAGTGACAGAATCTCAATAGAAACCCATTATAATTTTCCGATGAATAAATTGTTTTATCTAATAGTCAAAACAATTCGGGATCTGTTTTGTCTTAACGTTATTCACACGATGAGAGTGGATTTGTTAAGGAAGATTAGTTCAAGACAACTACGTCGGTGAGAACCGATATTTTATCATACCTACTTGAATACGTTCCATTGATGTCGTATCAAAGAAGTCGTAAAATTCAGTATCTTATTTCCATTATTGATAAACGAAATGAACGATGTAATATCTCATTTCATGGTTGTAGCGAAGGAACAACGTAAAATATTGTGCAATTTCAATTAATCACATTTTCAGTGATGGAGCAGATTCACACCTGCTTATTGCCATACTTCATCAAATCATATCATGCCCTGTCATAAAAGATAAGATTCCACCCAAAATAACTTAAGTTTTCACTCTTAATACACTCAAAACTTTATCCATATAAGAAGATTCAGTTTGTATAGTATTACCAGAATAGAAAGATATACCATTTTTCGATTCAGTCTAGATGAAAGGAGAAGATATTTTAAATTTTCTTAATGAGCTTTGATCCTGGAAACCTTCCTACTGAAATTCTTCCAAGCATGAGATATACAATTCAAACATGATGTATCGAAAATTAATCCTAAGTTTGAGTTAACGAACCGAAACTTTTCAGAGAATAGTTCTATTTGTGGATTCTGAATTTAAGTATTTTATCAGTTTTGTAAAATGTCTACATGATGTGGGAGAATCACTGGCTGATGGACCACTTTTATATGTTTAATGTAGAGATCTTATTCAGAGGAAACTGCAACAAGTTGAAAAACCAGTACCTAGATCTCTTCCGATTGCCAGAATCAATAGTAGTAGTTTTTCAATTGAAATATCCGCTTATTCATCATTCCCGAATCAGCCAACCTCGATTTTCTTTTGGATTTTCTCATAGAATTGAATGGCACGCAATTTTAACTTTTGCGTCTAGCGGACAGAAAGATGACACTACAACTAAAAATGTCATTTGAATATTGAACATAACGAACAGATATTAAAAATAGTTAAAACAATGACTCCTACGGTAGAAATTATTCAGATCATAGTCACAGGAATAAATGAAATATTAGCAAGTTGAACTTCTGCAGCAGTAGCAGAACATCCTGACATCCAGAAGAAATAATAGAGTTTCCGGAAAGGAGTTATGAGGTATGAAAAAAAGTCCAGAATAGAAGCATCCATATAAGCATTTATCTAAATACTTATCTCTAACAGAAATGTAAGGAAGTCTCATGCTCTTCACCTAGTCGGAACCTTAGGGAGTAATTTCAATTTTGCATAATTAGGACTCTTCACAAATTGACAACAAGGCAAATATGAAACTTCAATCCAGTCTCTCGAAGAAAAAAACAATCGCAAGAGCCAAACACTTCAAATGTCTCACCTACAAGAATGAAGGAATAAGTATTGGAAATGCCACGAAAATATACAAAACAATCTGCAGACCAATTCTAGAATATGGACACACACTATATGCAAATGCCGCAAATTCAGTAATACACAGTCTAGAGGTAGGAGAGAGAACATCACTGAGAACAATACACGAATGAGACACCCCCAAAATAGATTGCACAACCCACCCAATGAACTGGTTTACAGAAAAACCAAGATACAGTCAATATCTGAAAGACTGAAAATCCTAAACGGAAGATTTTTTAATAGGATCAAAGAATTGGACGACATATGGCATGTTCCACCGAGATACAGTGACCAACCCACCCAGGAAATTTCCAGCCTAAACTATAATGGACAGCCTCTCGTCCATGGCTAATTAATTTAATTAGATTAAATTTCGAACTCAATTACCAATACAATATAATTTTTTTTTGAAAGATTATTGTGAATAAATGTACAAGGCTGAAGGACTTCGGTCGATGGCCTTTGACTGTGGTCAATAAATGACAGTTATTATTATTATTTAGAACTCTTGTAGGACTTTAATCTTACAAAACTTTCTTTAGATATTCCCACTAATCAAAATGGCATATTACTTATAGTTCCTCAAGCCTTTGAATGTTTTTTTAGTTTGAAGAACGTTTGAGAATTATTTCAGTTGATTTCATACGAAAAAAAATTATCGAAGTGTTATTTCACTGTGAAGTGCGAATAATTCAACCAAAAAACTGCCATAGGACTGCTTTTTTCAAAGTCAAATCCTTGGTAACATGTTGATAAAACGCGTTTTGAACTCCCTTTTTCCCACACTCTGGAAGCAAGCCTTGGTTAACCGCCTTGCTAAAGTGTCCAACCCAGTCAATTACGTCCTATTAATATTTTGCCTACTTTTTCGAAAATTCTTGAAGGAATTATGGCACACAAATCAGAGAATATTTTAAAATAAATAATATATTGCCTCTGAGACAATCTGGATTTAGGGAAGGGTACATCTGTGAATCAGCATTGGCGGGATATTGTTGCAGTATTTGTTAATTGTCGCTGTCATTGTTATGCTGACGACACTCAGATTTATTTTTCCTTTCGCGAGAAGAATGTGCGTGCATCTGAGGCCATTATTAATGAGGAAAGGAAGTTGTTTCATGGGATGACGTTGGATCATTCGTTGAGGTTGAACCCAAGTGAATCTTCAGTTCTGGTTTTTGAAAATGAATCTGAGCGCAATTTTGTGAGATAACCTGACTGTGAGGATTGAGGGCTCCCCGATTGAGTGGATTGAGTCTGGAAAAAGTCTCGGTCTGATATTAGATTCGGATCTGCGGTTAAGGTAACACATAGCGTCGAAACTTAGGTTAGCATATGGAAGTTTTAAAAGTATATACAGTCACAGACACTTTCTGCCAATGCATACTAAAAGGACATTGTTGAAGATTCTGCTGCTTTCCCATTTCAGTTTTTTTTTGTTTTTCGGTGTATGCGCCGTGTTTAGATGCAGTGGATGTTTACGTTATTCAAAAAGTACAAAATTCTTGCCTTCGGCTGATGTACAATTCCTCGGCATAGAAAGGAGATCTTCAAAAGATCGATTTCTTATGATATCGCGCATTGTATCAATGGTATTGAGTATTTTTGTACGTCATTGTCTCAGTCGTCGTTCAGGAAAAATTCTTCATAAACAGTGATCTCGAGTGGAATAAGATTCAGATAATTCACATTCCTGGGTTTAATTCAGATGCATTTTTTTTCATGATTTTTTGTATTGGCAGGGTGAATATGAATATTTGTTTTTCAGGTTACGGCCAAAACAGAATCCGCTACCGGATATCTGAAGAAAAAGCCTTTCATTAGACGCAAAATTTGTATATTTATTATATATTATTCACGAATGTAGCTCTATAGAATATTTTTAGGAAAGACACAAGATTCAGTATTCAAATTCTAAAGGTGAGCTTCAAGTAAGAAGACGACTTCTCGTATACAGGATTAATAAAGTATGTTATGTTATGTTATATAGAAAATTCAAACTTTTGGAATCAAAAAGACTCACAATTCAATGGAGAATCTATTTATGCAATAAAAATGGATCTTCCCTTTTGAAAAACGATAGTTGATGGCACTTCCGGAAAAACCTAGAACCTTCAAAAAATATACGAGAAGTCGTCTTCTTATGCTTGAAGCTCTCCTTCAGAATTTCAATCCTGAATCTTGTGTATTTCCTAAAAATATTCTATAGAGCCATATTCGTGAATAACCCTGTATATATTTTTTTGTGTACCTATAATGTGAAAATGTTCGGTCTCAATAATATATGTTTTTTATTATTTTTTTCTTCCTCTCTTTCTTCAAGGTTGCTTTTTCATTATTATGATCATATATACACTGCGCAAAGAACTTGACGCACATTCTGAAATTCTCAATTTTAATGAAAGTTAACTGTACATTTTATGTTCTCTCGGGAAGGTTTTGAAAGAAACAAGACACATTAAATGGAAGAAAAATTCAGGATTTCACCGAATCTTATGTGAAAGAAGAGAAATGAACAATTTCCAAAATACTGAAATGCTGATAAGTGATTTAATACTTGGTATTTCCACCCCTTGCGTATTACTGCTCGGCAACGACGGTTCATACTCAAAATGAGTGATCTTAAAATGTTCTGATCTAATCCTTCCCAGATTTCTCCGAGTTGGATTCCTAAGTCATTAAGAGTAGCTGGATGATTTTGTGAACTTCTCAGCCTTCTATTGAGGTTGTCCCAAACCTGCTCAATCGGATTGAGATCTGGACTTCTTGCTGGCCATTCCATACGAGAGACTTCAACCTCTTCAAGGTACTCCTGAACGATACGCGCACGATGGGGTCTGGCATTATCGTCCATAAAAATGAAATTTTCACCAATGTATGGGGCAAATGGCAATACATGCTCTTCAAGAATGTTCCTTATATACTTATCAGCATTCATAGCTCTATTATCAATGACCACTGGGTCTGTGCGAACAGTCAAAGATATTCCACCCTATACTATAATCGATCCTCTCCCGGAACCAGTAGTATTCAGGAAATTACACTGAGCATATCTTTCATGTGGACGTCTGTATACAAGGGAACGTCGATCACAATGGTAGAGTGGTAGAGGCAGAATCTAGACTCATCTGTGAAGAGAACTCTTTCCCCATCGGCCTCTTCCCAATGTAACGTTCTTGAATGGCAGTTGTTACCCGTGGTCTACCCTGTCCTGGTCTTCGGACATTCATTCCTGTCTCCCTGAATCGCTGCAACATTCTGGACACACTTGTATGGGAAACTCCAAATCTTTCTGCAATTCTTGTGTATGTCCACCCTTCTTCTCGCAAAACAACCTCTTGGTTCATTCCTCTTGGGTCAAATTGCGTGTTCCGCGTCGCATAGCGATCGAGTGTAGAAAATCAAACGAAAGAAAAATTATTGATCACTAGAATTGATCGAGAACAACTGATTTTAGAATGTAGCCAATACATTCAAAATCTGATATCATCTTTTTTTATTCCTGCTGGGAAAAATCATCTGTATTGAAGAAAAATGACATTAAGAGAGTCTTCCGGGCTTATTGGCCGTGGTCTATTAGGAATTATTTCACCTAACGTTTCGCCCGGTGAAATAATTCCTAATAGACCACGGCCAATAAGCCCGGAAGACTCTCTTAATGTCAATATATCCGGTCGTGAAAGCCTGAAACTATTTATTGAAGAAAAATGTTGAAAGTGGATAACATATGCATACATAGTTCTGATAAAAATAATTATCATTGGGAACAACTTCAGTTGTAGAATAAATTTGAGAATTCCATAATGTGCGTTAATTTTTTTGCGCAGTGTATTATTCACGAATATCCTAAGGTTGGGATAAAGTATGGAACCAAGCAACGGAATGTAAAAAAAAACTTTAAAGAAGTTGAAAAACGTGCAATAATTCCTCGTGTATACAGTGTTTTTAAACTAAACCCAAGATGAACGAATTCGAAATTCAAAGCTCTTTCAACATTTGCAAAGATATACAGGAGGCCCCATATAAATTAACAAAAAAATTGTACATCAGATGCATTTTGCGCTAGTGCATTCACCTGCATTAAGAAATATTGAGCTTTTCGTTCAAAATATGTTCACTCACCAGTTTTAATTGATAGATAATAATTGATTGTTCCTTTTTCCGTTTTTTCCATACTGAAGTATTTGTGTTTATATGTTCAAATTTTTGGGATGGGGAAAATATTTAGAAAAGACAAGGAACTCCATCCCGACTACGCCTATGGAAGGAAACCAGTTGCTGTTAAAACCGACAACACCGTCCAGTTTGATCACCGGCTTCTGGCGCATACTCGACTAGTTCACAACTGTCACAATGCAAAATGCAATCAAAAAGTTGCTATTACTATTTCTGGAAATGGTGTATTTGAACGGCGGATATGATGGGGAGAGTGATTGAATCACAAAATTTCTCATACAATCGCAATTTGAATTAATATGTTGGAAACTGTTCAAATGGCAGAGAGTATTAGTGAGAACAAATTGCGAATAGAACTGAGGCAGATCGTAAGTCGAAACTAAAGATCTCTCACCTCACCACACTCTTCACATTCATGCTTTTCAAGACATGGCCAATAGATGGCACTGCATAACTCTTTTCAAAATCAATAATTTTTATTATGCTTCCAAAGAATTCTAAGTTGAAAAATATCATAGCTGGAAAGTATCTAAATTGAAATTGTCAAAAAGGTGATGATTTGGATACGATTTTCATGGGACAGATAAAAAATAATGTGCTACAATTAATTTATTTCTTTAGGTCAAATTTCGGGATATTTTATGAAGTATGAAGGCTAAGTTTGAATCTTCGTCTAACTAACAAATATACAAGAAAATTGTGTGTTTCGATTTGAAAATATACTTGGTATTTCAATATTTCAGAACTTGGTCATTTCCTATTAAAATATTTTTGTTAATGTTCTAAAATTTTTTTTTAGTTGTTTACCCTTCTTTTGGAAACTCTTCCGATTTCTGAATTTTCATCATAATAACTATTTCAAACTATCATAAAAATAAATTAAATTATATGTGGATATTCAGTCTGATCAGAAATTTTGAAATTAATTAATGATTTCATTTTGGAAAGTATAATCAACTTAGATGTGTTTGTTTTTGGTTCCTACGAAACTTTCTTATTCCTGTTCATTATCTTATGTTCGAAGCGAATATGTATCTATCTACATGTTGATATTTATATATATAAAACATGAGAACAGGATAAGGAAAATAACAATAGGCATAGTTTATAGTAAAATTCGATATCTTCAACACCCTTCATTACAAATATGGAACCGGGCAAGGAAATGGATTTCTATGATTTGGACATGAAAAATTATGATATTTTGTCTGAGCGTTCCAACACAGGAAATGTTTTTATGGAGAAAGAAAAGAAAACTCAGTTATGAACCCCACAGATACCTACTGCAGGAAGAGCATGAAACAGAAAGAGGAGGCGAAAATAGCGTTCCTTCAAGCCTTTGGTCTGATGAATAGTTAGCAAACTTGCCGTTTCATAATAGTTATTTAAAATCTGAGTGTTAATAGTGATACTTCATTTTGTGAGTGAAAAGTATGTGACATGTGCGGAGGGAATTAAACAATTTCATGAACAATAATATAAAATCACTTTTAACACAAAAATCATACAAAACTGCTTTTTGTATAACTGCCAGTGGCGTAGCAGAGAGGGCCCCGCAGACCTCTTGACGCGGAGGGGCCTCGGTACTAAAGGAGTCCCGAAGCCGAACGAAAAGCTTTAAATGGGGCCCCAATAACTATTGAACTTGCCGATTCGCGATAGTTTTCTGATGATATAACGAACAAAACCTGAACAATGAAGATTCAATTATTATTCCCGAAGAATGAAGAAATATTGCTTGATTTTATTAAACATGTTAGGTTTCCACTAATCTCTTTCGTGATATCACTTAATAACTCTCTATGGTACCCTCTTTTTTAACCAAGCCAGATGATCGTTCTATTGGGGACTCGGCAGCTGATCTGATGTTTCAGAAATTATTGTCAATTCTCCAATAAGGATATTTTCATGAAGAAGGGGAAAATAAAATGGAATTTTTTCATTATTTCATTTTAATTTCCAGTCTAGTAAAACATACAAGTGTTCGAATACGAAACCACGTTGTGAGGTTTGTTCAGAAATAAAAGTCACTTTTTCAGTTCCTTTGGTTTCAAGGTTCCACTTTTATTGAATTTTATTAATTGCAGAGCTTATTTTTCCAATTCAAAATTATTAAATGCGCAAACTACAAAACGGCATTAATAATATCAAATCATTTTTCAGATATTAGAAGAATATGTTAGAGCGGAAAAAAAATATTTGAGGGGAGCTCGCAGAAAAAAAATGCATTTTGTAAGCAACGGAAGATAAGAAAATTCCTGAGTCACAGTCAATTATTCAGCAGGAATCACTCATAGCTCTAAAATTCTTTGCAACTATTCCAGTGCGGAAAGATCTCTTCTCTAATTAAGTGTCAAATCAGTTCATTCTGCCACATCTCGTAGAACAAAACAATGTTAGAATATTTCATTCTAGCATTGTTTTCAGTAATATTTATTGATGACATGTTGGCCTCCTGAAACGGATTTATTTGAGATCTGTCTGATTTAGGAGATAAAAAACAGTTCTGCCAATCAATATTTTTCAATGCAAAAATCTCTAAACGATATTTACGTCAATATTTCATTAATTTCGATAATAATTCAGCAAATTAGAAAAAATAATGTATGATACTCGTGCAGAAGGCTCATTCTAACACTCGTTGAATTTTGAACTCGTGTGAGAATATCAATGCCTTCAGCACTTGTATCATTAATAACTAATTACTACAAGCGTACGCTAATAATAATAATATAAGCGGGGGTCCTACAGCCTATGCCGCATCCCGCATTTCGTTCGCCATTTCTCTCTATCATTCCATTCATCTTCATCAATCGCTCTATCTCTCATACTCTTTCTAATTCCCTCTCTCCATTGGGTTGCTGGTCTTCCTCTCCTTCTTCTGCGTACGCTTTGAACCTTTTTTTCGCACGCATTTCTATTCGTAAAGAGTCACATTCCAAACGGGTGCGGAAAAAACCCTGCTATGCCATTCCCGCACACTTTTTGTGTGGAAAAGGAATAGCAGGGGGTTTCGCGCCAACTTTTATTGAGGAATAAACTGAATTATGATATGTCTCTATGCACCGAACGTCAACGATGACAGTACCATGGTAACCAAAGCTTATAGAGTATAAAGATGGGAATGAAATACTTGAATAAATATTTTTGCTGAATGATTGTATTTTCTTGTATGAGCGTATTTTCCACTGGAATAACTCGAAATCTACTACAGGAGAAGCACCTAGCTCACTCTATAATCCTTGCTTGTGTGTTTTTCTGTCATAAATTTTGTGTTGAAAACTGGCCGACATTTAAAATACATTGTGATTAATTGCAGAAATAATAGGAAGAATAATCCTGAATGTGCATTCTTTTAATTAACAAAGAGAATTGAAATGTGAGTTTTGAAACTCGTATTAGGTAACTGTCTTGTTCATTGCTTTTTATTTTCAGTGCTGACAAATGAATAGTTTTTGAAGCAAAAATATATTGTTCTGGATAACGTATAACTCTTGCTGGCTGACATACAGATGTCTTATTGTACACCTCTGATATTTTTCTTTTATTGTTTTTCAAACATTGTGCAATTAATATACAGCGGACTCTCGTTAAGTCGAACTCCTAAGGACCAAAAGAACTGTTCGACTTATCTATTGTTCGACTCACCAAACATTCGAATTATTGAAGTTAGACTTCACTTTATTGAGGAGAGGAAAACTCAGGTATAGACGTAATCATCATCAATGAGAAATGAGCATCTGAGCACTGAAAACACGTCTTTAGAGGTCGAAAAATCGTATGATATTCATCACGTGTGGTGAATACATATATCTGGGACATAGCATTAAAAACGGAAAGAGTAGTCAAAACGCAGAGATCACCAGACGAATCGGCCTCAGCTGGGCAGCATTTGGGAAGCTCAGCTACATACTTCGACAACCAAAAATCCCAGTGAATCTGAAGAGGAAGGTCTACGATACCTGTAACCTGCCAGTGGCAACATATGGACTCGAAACCGTCACCCTAACGAAGAACAGCGCCAACCGTCTCCGAGTCTGCAAAGAGCCATGGAACGTGCATTGCTGGGAGTAAGTCAGCGAGACAAGATCAGAAACCGAGGGGGTGATCACGAGTGGAAATTGTTGTACACTTGCTTGGAAATGTGTGGAAATGTCTGGAAATGTTAAGAAATGGTTGGAAATGTCGTGGAAATGTATGGAAATGTGTGGAAATGTTTAGAAATGTTTGGAAATGTTTAGAAATGTTTGGAAATGTTTGGAACTGCGCGTGCGCGACGGCATGCGCAATAGGACAATAAAGCGTGATATAAATGAGGTTAGAATATTCAATTGGTGGATGTTGGTGAAGTTTTCGTCCAACGGATCTAACAACTCATATGAAGTGAAATAACTAGATATACGAGGGGCGGCTGAAAATTTCGCGCCCTAGCGTAGCTAACGATGAGTAATTAGCTTGTGACTCATGTGACTAGTTGCGACACTCAGTGGTACTGTAAAAGTAATTACTAATCAAGTTTGCACTCGAAGCTCAATTATTTATCGAATAACAAATATCCGTGAATCTGAAAATTCTAGCAATTTTGAACACCACGCCGTGATACAATTTGTCGTTGAAAAGGGAATTACACCGAAAGAAATTTTTGGTGAGCGGTATTCTGGATAGCAACCTATGCGTCAAACATTCTGTTATGTTGCCCCATATTTCTGTCCTGTATTGTCAGTATTTCAATGTTCAGAGCTTTTCTCAAATTGAATGAGTTTTTGTTTGAATACTTTCGTTTTAATTTAATTTTTTTATATATGTATATTGATATTTTTTTCAGATAATTTTCATATTTTTTTATAAATGCATTTAAGATATTTTTCTTTGTTGTTTTTCAAACTAGTTGCTTTTTCTCAATGTTAATAAATTGTCTAAATCTCATCGTTATTTATACAGGGTGATCCACGGTCGATGGTACGTTAGACGTTTACGGCGAACGGAAAGCAATAATTCATTGAAAATTTGTTCTTGGACAAGAACAGATCTATCGATCCAAAATATTTTCAGTGTTGCGGTGTTGCCGCTTATATCAAAAAGTAGTACCTACTTTGTTATTTCAAATGGCACACCCTTTATATTATTGTACTTTTCTATTCATCGTAGTAACACCATTATTTTGGTATCACTCTCTCATACTTATCTTCAGCGGTTCCTGAGTAATTAAATGATTTCCTCTTTTTTCGTGCAAAACATAGCTTTTCGTATGCAGAATGCTTAGATTTTATGCATTATGCAGGTGTTACGAAAAACGCTTCTTTTCATACAGGGTCATTAAAAATTCGATGGTTTATCCAGACATACAAAAAACGGTTTAAAGTGCATATTTTCAAATGGGATCCCCTGTATATTTTAAGAAATACTGAAAGAAAATTGAATTTCTTTTCAATTGATATATCACATTCCCATACCTAAATTGTAAGATTCTGCGTTGAACTGAAATTTTATAGTTGCGCATGTTTTATACATCCCAAATTGTCTGAACAGGTATTCATCGTAGATAACAATGAAATACCTCAGTACGATAAAAATTGACATTATGCTGATTTGACAATTGGTTTGTTGATAAATCAAATGAAATTTCGATGAATTTGTTCATTCACCATGGCAATATGACCAACAGCAAGAACATGCAGAAGGTTCAATGAAATGTTCCAGATGAACGGGTTCGCACGTGCGCAACTATAAAATTTCAGTTCAACGCAGAATCTTACGATCTAGGTATAGGAATGTGATGTACCATTTGAAAGGAAATTCAATTTTTTTTCAGTATTTCTTGAAATATACAGGGCATCCCATTTGAAAAAATGCACTTTCAAGCGTTTTTGTATGTCTCAATAAACCATCGTATTTTTCATGACTCTGTATGAAAAGAAATTTCAGCTTTTCAAGATTTATAGTAATGAAGTTATGGATGTTTAACCAAAGCTATGTTTTGCACGAAAAAAGAGGAAATCATTTAATTACTCAGGAACCGCTGAAGATAAGTATGAGAGAGTGATACCAAAATAATGGTGTTACTACGATGAATAGAAAAGTGCAATAATATATAGGGTGCGTGCCATTTGAAATAACAAAGTAGTTACTACTTTTTGACAAAAGCGGCAACACCGCAGCACTTGAAATATTTTAATTCGTTAGAGCATCTGTTCTTGTCTAAGAAACCAAATTTTCAATGAATTATTGCTTTCCGTTTTCCGTGAACGTCTAACCTACCATCACCCTGTATATTTATACCTAGATTCATACACCATCAAGTAATAATACGGAGCTATGGTATCTGCTATCATGAGTCATCACCATGACGCTCAATCACCCTATACCATAAATTAACATTCTTTGTTTTGTTTATTGTTTCAATTTAATTATTAGTTAGGGTGGATTTGGCCTGGAACAAACTGAACTGGAGCAAAAAGAGGATGTTCAAATTTAGAGGAATGAGGAATATTTTTGAGAGTTAGTACATTTGTTTCGAAACAAAAATACAGGTTATTTTATATAACTCTAATTTTGTATTACATATCTTTTTGCGGAAAATTTTTTTTTTCACGACTCCAATTCGTTATTAGAAAGACTGCTTGAAATATACGTAGAAAAGCAATTTTTCTTCGTTTCAAAAAGATATTTTTCATTATTCATCTTAAATTCATTACTTTGTTGATATTTTTGCATATAAATGAATTGTCTCATCATTATTTATATGCTTATCCCCTCGCTTATCCCTTATCAAATCATAATAAGGAGCTATAGTAGGTGTCTACTATAGTGATTTAATCATCTGAATATTTCATCCCAGAACAACTAAATACTTTGTGGTATTTTCAAAAAATGTGTGGAAATGTTTGGAAATGCTTGGAAATGTGTGGAAACGTGAAGAAATGGTTGGAAATGTTTGGAAATGTATGGAAATACTTGGAAATGTTTGGAAATGCTTGGAAATGTGTGGAAATATTTAGAAATTCCTTGAACATTTCCAAAGTTTGGAAATGTTGTACACAATTTTTGATCGTGATCACCCCCTCGTCAGAAACGTAGATATTAGGACAGGAGTTTACGATGTCGTGGAAAGGGTGGCGAGGCTCAAGTGGCATTGCACTGGGCGCTTGGCCAGAAATAACACCAAATGGACGAAAATACTGTTGCAATGGAGACCAAAGGGAACGAAAAGAGGTATCGGACGTCCGCAGGCAAGATGGAGAGACGACATCCAGCGTCACGCGGAAAAAAATTGAATGAAGACCGCCCAAAATAGATCGACATGGAAGTTATTGGAAGAGGCCTATGTCCAGGAGTGGACGAACACAGACTAAAATAGAAGAAGAAGAAGAAGAAGAAGGAATTAATATGGGTAATCGAATTGGATTTTTATGTTGAATTAAAATTGATCCCATTCAAGCTCTTGTAGAAAAAATATTGTTCCTAATTCGTGCGGAAAGTGTTTTTCCCGCACACAACTGCTCACCCGAACGACTCGAAGCAGTTTCGTGCGGGAAAACATCTCTTTCCATACTTGTTAGGAAAACAACTACTTCCAAGCTTAAGATAATCATGAATTATCTTGATCTATCAGACTTACTTGAGCCTCCTCATCATTGAACAAGAATGTTTGCATATAATAATAATAATAATAATAATAATAATAATAATAATAATAATAATAATAATAATAAATGACTTTATTTTCACAAGTGGAATTACAAGTATATAAGTATAATGTTCATTATCAAATTAATTGTGAAAAAAGGCGGAGTCCAGTTATGCACGCGTGCATATGCTGCATGCATATCACATTGATTTCTTGCTAGTTATTTTTATATCGGAATTTACATTATTTCATTCAGATATTTTTTGTTACCTCATATAGGTATATATTATGTTCAACACTTTTTCTCAAGTATTTTTCTTTTGAAAAACTTTAGGAAAAACTTATCATAAATAACATAGGCCCAAGGAGGGTGGCCCCAAACTGAAATCTTGTGGGCCCCCCCCGAATTTTGCGCTACGACACTGATAACTGCCCTATTTTTGATAATGATATTTGCTTATTTGGAATGACATTAAACTTCCAAAAGCATTTTAATATTCAAATCACAAGGTTGTTGACAACGACAAACGTTGCAACAGTAACTGTTGTTAGTAAGTTCTTAGTTATCATTTTTATACTTGTTTATTAATACAAAAGATGCTGTCATTTACTTTGCGTTCTTGTGGAATGTTTGTCTTAGGTCGTGTCTAGCCTGCTGGAAGCCATCAAAATTTCCCTAAAGGGGAACCTCCTACCCGGAAACTGGGTTGGACATATGAGGATACTGAACCAACTGGACTCAAGCCTCTTGGCAAAACCCTCAGATGTGATGCCAATCACATACGATTTCGAAATGCCATTCGAAACGATCATTGGTGATCGTCATAGTGCAATGAACTTCGTAAATCGTATAGACAAGAAGTCATCCATATGGTATACTGATGGATCGAAAACAGAAAGGGGTACAGGCATTGGGATATGGGGACCCAAAACAAGGATATCCAAGTCCCTCGGAAGTGAACCTTCGGTTTCACAGGCTGAAACACTAGCAGTCTATACCTGCGCTCAAGAGTGCCTTCAAAGGAATCTTAAAGGAGCGCATATATATATATCACCACGGACAGTCAGGCCACTTTGAGATCACTGGAATCATATAGCCAGAAATCTCGGCTGACATATCAATGCCGTAATACCATAAAGCAACTGGCCAGAGGCAACAAAGTGACTCTACTATGGATACCAGGACATTGTGGTATTGAGGGAAATGAAACAGCCGACGAACTGGCGAAGAAGGCTTCAAGGCTGAAGCCTGTTGGACCTGAACCTTTCTGCGGGCTTGGAATAGACCAATACAAGAAAGCGGTCCAACAATGGGAAGCGGCAAACAAAATAACGCTTTGGAGAAATACTCCCAGACTTGCGCAAGCCAAGAGATTTGTGGAATTCTCGTCGACCTACACCAGGAAGCTCATAAAGCTGCCACGAGGTGAGCTTCGAGTAATGGTGGGTCTGCTGACGGGACACTGTCGATATAAATATCATTTGTATCGTATGGGAAAGTCAGCAGATGAAACCTGCAGGCTATGTGGATCAGAGAAGGAGACGGCTGAACACATGGTATGCAAGTGTCCAGAACTGGCAGAACTAAAAACCATTCACATGGGGAAGTCGGTTCTGGATCCACATGAAATAACCGCCAAGGCTCCTAAGGAGGTCGCTGGGTTCATCAACACCATTGATGACCTCCTTGGGATTTAAATGAACGAGTTGGGTAAAGAACAAAAGATCCTTGCGGTCGAAGTTCCCGGAAGGCTGAACGAAGCCACAACGACTCCTGTTCATGAAATCTGATCTAATCTAATCTAGGTCGTGTCTGCTGAATAGGTTTGTCGATAGTGGAATAACTAATAAAAGTGTTAATTTGGTTGTACCAGTGGATATTGAAGAATCTACAACATGAACATGAACAGCAATGAAGGCGCACTGCTAATCCAGTTGGTATAAATCCTTTGGGAAAATGCCCTTTATTCTTGCCGAAAATACGAATAAATTTCGAGTAATGATATGTAAAAAAATTAATCTGAACTCTAAATGAAATATTCACAATAATTACAGAAACTCCTATTATCAAGATGTGACCATCTAATAGGTAGTCTACCAAGATATATAGAGGATGAAATCAATTTCTCGAAAAAAATTATCTTACCGAACTTTTTGTTTCTGAAATTATCGATAATACAGTTCATTTTCATTAGAGCTGTATTTTGGCGTTGAAACTAGGTTAAAAAAAATTCTCTGTGACGTTACTAGTTCAAGGATCGCTAGAATGCATACCTGTATTTGAAAGCTTGACTTCGTCAAAGTAATAAAAACGAAAATCAGAACTATGACAGAATCTGCTTCCAATAATCACGAAATATTTTCAAATACTTCTGTTTGATGTCATCGTTGCTACGTCGAAACACTTATCTTTCAAAACCTACGAAATATTTTTGAAAAATTGCTTTGAATCGTTGCATTAACGACGCAAGTTTTCAAGAAATCGAGAAAAAAATGAAAAAAGGGTGATATGCATATTATCTTTTTATTCTCAATATCTTCAAAAGAGGTGGTGACATGAACCCACATAATTTATTTGAGTTGCACCTAGAAAAACTCAATTTAATGACAGAAGATCTCAATATCGTTAGTGATTTTTATTTTTCATCTTGGCAGTTGGTGTGACGAAATTCGGCAGATTACGGAATTTGAATTGATTTGATTCGACACTTGATTCGATCGGAGGTCAGTACTGACAACTATAAAACGAAAAATATAACTCAAACAATGCTGTAATGAGTTTCATTACAGCACTACTTTTAGTACTGAACTACTTTTAGTAATGAACTCATTACGATACTGAAATAGAGAAACTGTATTAAATGGGCTAACATTTGAAGTAACTTGCCAAACTGATGTAGTACTATTTTTTCAGTACAATCAATTGAAGTTGGTCGAAATATTAATTTTAAATATTTGGTTCGGCGGAAAGTGACATTATTGATCACGATGAAACAATTGGCTTAGAATTGAAGATTACACGTAGCAGAAGCACTATTCGGAATAACCCAGGAAAAATGAAATTTGAGGAAAGTAAAAAATTGTAGCAACAGAGTAGATATGCAGCACCGGTCCGAGCGCAATTTCGACCATTTTTACATGTAAATTCCCATAAGGAATTCTAAGGTCCAAAGTAGCAAAAAACGTATGTTTTCAAAAATTTCTTCTAAGTCCCGTTCAAGGTCATACGGTAGAAGAGGTTGGAGAGTTGATTAGCGGAAGAATGGAGAGTAAGAAGAGATTGATTTTAGCACTGGCGTCGATACGGGGGGGGGGGGGGTAATGGGGGGTGATTACCCCCCCCCCCCCTCCCTCTAGCAGGAAAATACTGACTTTTAAACAAAAGTTATACAATCACTACATATTATCAAGACAAGATACTATATCCCAAATTTTTAAGCCTCAACGATACCAACCCCCCCCCCCCTCCCTCCCCCTTAACGGGTAGGTGAAATGAAATCATAGAACCAAGTAAAAACATTTATTGCTTTTCACATATGATTACGTAATAATAAAATAGGTTCATTACATTTTTAATAATTTTCATAATATTGGAATCTTTTTCTTAGTTTCATCATATTCTTCATTTTTTCATCAATTTTCGGTTCATCCAGAGAATAATGCCCCCATGGTAATGTTTCAAATGTTCCAAACACTAAATATCTCTTATCATCTTCTGGACTCAGGGCTATCTTTTGTTGTGTTATTGAATAAACATTATGTTCCTTTGTTTGAATCAAATTCTGTGAAACAGTTTTATGTCTCCAGGTTTGCAAACATTCTATGTAGTCTTCAAAACAGATCTTGTTCTTTACAACTGATTTTTTAACACCTTTCGCCTTCTTCGTGATGCCATAATTTTGAACCATAGATTCAATCTCATCCGAATCGTATTCGTCCCTCTCCCATTGACCTCTTTTTACATTTAATTCATCATCAGCTATCGAGTTTTTCACAACGTATAATTTTGATCTAAGACCTACATAATCGGTTATGGGAACACCATTGTTCTCGTCCTTCATCATTCCCAATACCTTCTTGTTCACGCGAGGAATATCATAGCAATTATTCTCGGGGTAATCGGATGTATCGAAGTGTTTGTGACAATCCTGCCTCATTATTTTGTAAGGATCTTCAAAGACCTCATAAATGAGCGAATCAGTATCAGTATACAGTACGATACAGTTGTCACCAAAGTTATTTTTCATATAGTTATAGTGAAAATCATAAATTGTCGTTTTTGCCAAATCCAAAATGCTCATTCCAACATAAATTGGTTTATTCAAGAAAACTTCTAGTTTTCGGAGTTCGACAGCTACCAAGTTTTCATTGAAAATAGTGCAATTCTTGAACTCTGGTTTTGCAATATAAGCTTCCGCTCCATATCGACCTTTCCATGTCGTCAGAAGATGTACATTAACTCTCTTTCTAATATTTTCCATAGTTTTTCCTATAACAATGAGAAAGTATGTGTGAGTTTATGAAGTGCAAAGCAATAACTTCTAAATAAGATATCATATTGAATAAAACTCACCAAAGACAGCATTATTCATCAACTTGAAGAGATTTTTCTCGAACTCATTCTTAGCTTCTTTCCTCAAGTTGGTATTTAGATCAATATAAGACTTAAGCCATGCCGACTGCTGGAATGTCAGGACACGATGTATTTTTGTGAGAACCAATCCATTTCTCAAAGCCTGCTTTAGATTTCGGTAATGAATGATATACTTCTTCTTCGGATGTAATGTGGCCATAAGTTTCGCATTTTGTTGAGAAGAATAACAGGGTGTTCGAGTTTTAGAATTATAATGTTCAGAACAGAATGGTAGATCTTTATGTTTATCATGTAATTCCCTAGGATATTCGAGGTCAACTTCCAAAATATATCCTTGTGAAGCATCATCAGGAATTTGAGTTACATCCATATTAGTATCAGCCCATTTAAAACTTCCGTATGGTAAATATTGTGACATTGACCATCCGTATTGGTTATTAATATCGAAGTACATCAAGTAATTTTCAGGTTGCGTTTTATTATAATTAGGAAGATACCTGTTATTTGCATGAGCTCGTCGTTTACTACAAACTTGACTCAACCCTCCTCGTATTCCTCGTTCAATAAACAAAAACATGTCAATATCCGTGAGAAGTTCCAAGTCCTGTTTAGTATATTTTAACATAGCATCCCAAGTATATCCTGGTAAAGTGAAATAATGAGCCGGATCTAATCCATAAGTTTTATGACAACTTGTTCGAAATTCTTCAAAGACATCAGCCAACAATAAAATGTCAGTTTTCATGTAAAGATCTGAATATTCCCCAGATTTTGACACTGAAATGTTCTCCACACAAGTTGCGCTCTCTCATATCTTCTTCGCGGGCATTTTTTATCCTCTAATTTATTATAAAATGCTTCAATAGGGGGGTAAAGATGTTTCATAGAAACGATCGTTAGAATCGATGTAATCATATGGCATTATCCCTTTTTTTGTGAGAAGATTGAGATGTTCTTCAGATTCCTTAATAAATTGTGATTTCAAGTTCGGAAACTCTTCTAAATATGAATATAATTGGTCCAGTGAGGAAGCCATAAATCGAAAACTATCAACGAATCGGAAATTGATAGAATATTCATCATAATGTTTAGTAAAGCTGATATATTTCTCTTTTGTTATAGGTAACAAATCGATTTTTCCTTTCATACTCGTGGCTATATCTTCTATAACAAAATTAGCGTCATATCCACTCAGGTTGTGAAATACTACTGGGATCATATGACTATCCTTATAGTTGATATTACACCCCTCATGTGCTGCTCCACGATAATTAGTTTCCGCTAAAAGGTGGTTGTGATCTCGAACTTTTTTATCTTCAGCTTTAAACATTTCTTCACAAATATGACAGTGAGTAGCCTTCTGGAATTCAACCTCCTGTTTTGACGTCATATCGATATTGTAGGGACATAGGAAAACAGTCTCTACATCTTCAGCAAACTGAGTAAGCTCATCAGCAAACCATTTCATGCAATTGGGACCTCGGAAGGAGCGGTAGAAACTCAGAGTATCATCATATGAACACTTCACATAGTATCCCACAGCTGCAGATTTGTGCTCTTGATAGTTGTTTCTCGTATTATTAGACTTCAGGATACTCTCCAGATCAGCATAAATAATAAAAGGCACCTTCTCCTTGTTTTTATGATTTCTGAAGTTGAGTGTGTTGTTTCCTACTTCAGGCATTTTTATAGCTGTTTCATTCATGTTTCCACAATCCTCCGAATGACTCATTAGTTTTCCTTCTGATCGGAAATAACGTAGACATCTATCACAAATGAATTTCTTATGCTTTTCCTTGCTTAATTGGTTCGATACAAGTCGTGACAAATTTTTGATCCATACATAATGATATCTAACAGGAGTATCATCTTCCGTATAGCGATCTTGCACTAGAAGTAGATTGACATGTCTTTCCATTTTGTTGTTAGTTAGGTAAGTTGGTAAGGTGTTGAAATTTTCTTCTTTCTTTAGAACATAGACGTTGATGGATATTTGGTTTTGTTTTTCAAAGTTAGGTATCTGTTTCATTGTCATGGGAAACTGAATACCTTTCAACTTCAATACTTTAGAATAATGGGGATACTTGGTGGTTCGTTGAGGATCTTTCTCGATAGGATACAGAGCAGACGTAACGGCCCATGCAAAGCATGCATCATCGTCATTTCTCACGTTAATACAAGCTTCTTTTCGTTTAATTTCAGCGGGAAGTTCAATGTATGATGATCCAAGTTGGGGGGTGAATTTATTTATATTCACTGCTAGATTCATCACATTCGCCAGAGCCCATCCAGAATCTCTTTCTTGGAATTCTTCAAAATCTTTAAGAAGAGGTACTGAGACATTTCTATTGAACCATTCAGTAATGTTTGTATCTCGGTATACAGGGTCTTTCACGAGGAACCTCACCCATATTTATACGGGAAACTACTGAACGTATTTTCATGAAATTCAGCACTTATAAGTATTTCACGATGCTGATGAAATCTAAAATATTTTCAAGGCATGAGCACCTCCGGTTTTTCCGGAAATGACGTCAACTTCCGTTTTTCAAATTAGAACACCATTTTTTTATTGCAGAAATAGATTCCTTAGAAAATTTCAAGTTATTGTGATGTAACATTTTTCAGTTTTGGTTGGAAAATTCTCTCTGAGCGGGAAAATTCGAAAAAAAAATCGAAAATAGAGCTCCGCTGAAGCAAAAATAACTTCGAGGTTTTTGGATAGAAAATTTTCATTTTTGGAATTTTTCAAGATGTAAGATTGATGTATCCACTTTAAAAATCGAAATCGCGATTCATGATACAGGGGGTGAAAAAATCGCTTTCAAAGTTAGGGATGACAAAATCGTGAAAAATCAATTTTTTCAAATTAGAACCCCATTTTTTTATGGCAGATATTGAATCTACGTTAAAAAATAATGTGAGTGTATGCATCACACCCTTGCCCTAAAATGGATATTTTCTGAGTTATTCACAAAAAACTGTTTTTCGTCTTGAATTTTCAGCTATTTCTTTTCCCTTCACGCCAAAAAGATGAAATTTTCAGGAACTGTTACTTAAACCATGTTTTAGATTTCACTACCCTAATATGCAAGAGAAAAAAGTTACAGGTTGTTCCTAAATAGATGGCGAATTTTGATTCGAATTTGTATCGGAAACCTCTTTATTTCAACTAATCGGCCATCGGTTTTCTCTCCAGTGATAAATGAATAATTCCTTATGAACCATATGCAAAAACTTACCATGTTTTACATTCTTTTTTTTAATGATAGATATCATTAATTATATCTGCCAAATTCCTCTTTATTCAGTAGCATTTTGTGTTTACTATTAATTTGGTGATAATTCGTATTAAGTTATAAAATCGATCACTATGCCTAATTTTACCAATGAAGATTATTTAAATCTCATTCTACTTCATGGAGAATGTAATAAAGTTGTAGATAGAACGATTCGACTGTTCATTGAGAGGTTTCCTGACCGACCCAGACCAACGAGAGATACCATTAACAGAACCATGACAAACTTGAGAAATGTCGGATCTTTCGTTAAGAAAACTATACACAGAGAAAAAAGTTTAGTAGAAGATGAGAACAACGAAATTACAGTTCTTGCATATTTTCGTGTGAATCCTCAAAATTCTCTCAAAGATGCCGTGATTGATCTGGGATTATCTCAATCGAGTGTTTGGAGAATATTAAAAAAACATAAAATGCACCCATATAAATTCAATAGGGTACAGCATTTGAAGGAAACTGATTTCGTCAGGAGAACAGAGTTTTGCGAAGCTATGATGATTCGATTTCAAGAGAATGAAAACTTTTTAGACTGTATAATTTGGACAGATGAATCTAAATTCACAAAGAATGGTTCTTTCAATAGGCATAACAGTCATTATTGGGATGAAGAGAACAACCACCACTTCAGACAATGGAACTTTCAAGAGACCTGGAGTTTCAATGTTTTTTGCGCCATCAAAAATAATGCAATTCTCGATGTTCACATTTATGATGGGACTTTAACTGGTAAGATAGAACACTACACATGTTTGCATTATTTAAAGAATGTTCTCCCTTAGGAGATAGACATTCTGACATATTGACTCAAATAATTGAGCCGCTAGTACAGAACCATAATGACTTATGGTATCAACAAGATGGCGCGCCTCCACACAATTCACTCAATGTGTCAAATATCCTCTACAGGCTATTTGAAGATCGATGGTTGGCGAACAATGGTCCACATCTTTGGCCACCACGTTCTCCCGATTTAACTCCTTTAGACTATTATGTTTGGGGTAGGATAAAAAATATTGTCTACTCAACACCCCTGACTGATAAAGAGGACTGCATAGAACGAGTCAGAAATGCGTTCAGGTTTGTTTAGATTTTTAGATTCATAGTTTTGAAACTCAATTTGGTTTTTAAACACTTTTGCAGATCTCTTCCTCCCGATGAAATAAGAAGAGCAACGCACGAAGCATTCCTGAGACGTATAAATAAATGTCTAGAAATTAACGGTTAAAACTTTGAGCATCTTCTCTAGTTATAACTGCGAGAGTTTGCCATGGTTCTCCTAATAGTAACTTGAAGTCGGTTTCAAGAAGGGGTGAAAAATCTACAGCATGGTTCAAATAACAGTTCCTGAAAATTTCATCTTTTTGGCGTGAAGGGAAAAGAAATAGCTGAAAATTCAAGACGAAAAACAGTTTTTTGTGAATAACTCAGAAAATATCCATTTTAGGGCAAGGGTGTGATGCATACACTCACATTATTTTTTAACGTAGATTCAATATCTGCCATAAAAAAATGGGGTTCTAATTTGAAAAAATTGATTTTTCACGATTTTGTCATCCCTAACTTTGAAAGCAATTTTTTCACCCCCTGTATCATGAATCGCGATTTCGATTTTTAAAGTGGATACATCAATCTTACATCTTGAAAAATCCCAAAAATGAAAATTTTCTATCCAAAAACCTCGAAGTTATTCTTGTTTCAGCGGAGCTCTATTTTCGATTTTTTTTTCGAATTTTCCCGCTCAGAGAGAATTTTCCAACCAAAACTGAAAAATGTTACATCAAAATAACTTGAAATTTTCTAAGGAATCTATTTCTGCAATAAAAAAATGGTGTTCTAATTTGAAAAACGGAAGTTGACGTCATTTCCGGAAAAACCGGAGGTGCTCATGCCTTGAAAATATTTTAGATTTCATCAGCATCGTGAAATACTTATGAGTGCTGAATTTCATGAAAATACGTTCAGTAGTTTCCCGTATAAATATGGGTGAGGTTCCTCGTGAAAGACCCTGTATAGGCGAATTGGATGTTGTAAAATATTTATACTCCTTCTGCATTTTATTGGCCGTCGTGATCTGAAACTCTCCACAAAACACCATATTTACTTTGACAGCTTCACTGATTTTCAAAGTGTTTTGAATTCTACGTCGAAAAATTGATTCACAGTCCATTAGAAAATTTTTAGGATCCTTATGCTTCAGGTTGCTTATGATACCCGTTCTTATGCGACTATTGAATGCTGAAGCAGAGTCATCCCAATGGATTCTGTCTCGGGCTGTCTCTTTTCTACATGCATATCCAGCTCCTTTATGATAATTCAATTTCAATTGTGCTCGATATGTTTTGATATGGTTCAAAGTATTCAATAATTTCTGCTTCTCTCCAATTGTATGAGAATTTCTCAATCTATTCTTCAATCGCCTTATAGCAATGGTACAATTCTTGAGGCCGTCCTTAACTGATGAGTTATCTTGGGAAAACTTCAAGTAGCATAGAAGAGCTCTGATCCTCTCAACTAAAGCAGCTAATGACACCATATTGACTGATCGGTTGAAAAACTGTAAATGAAAGATGGGATTGTAGTTTTTCTGTTTATTAAAAATTGGGTGAATTCTGTCAATATAATTATACAAAATTCGTTTGAGTACTGACATCTATTGGAATATATCAATATTAAAACAAATTTTTTCATCGTCGAAATATAAAATGTGGATATAACAGATACACAACATATTTCCATTGTTATTAGATCTCCTTCGAAAACTGCAGGATTTAAACTTGTGGAATCTGTAGGAAATAATTCGGTCAATCAAATAACTTGAGCAGACATCTCAATGTATATGAAAAAATTTACATCACTTGTCTAGTGTACAGAAGGAAATTCACTACAAATGATACTTTGAAAAAACAAAACGTGTTGCATGAAGATAAAATAAATTAATGAAATTCACATTATTCCATGAAACCGTTAATTCCTTCTCAAGTTATAATATATTTTGAATGAAAAATTAATACATTACTTTATCAAGAAACATAACCGATTCATGATCAGGTCAATATTGAACCTCTGAAGGGACACTGTGAAAAAATCTATCAGAAATATAATTGTGATAGACCAAAGGATATAGAACAAAATTATTTAACATCGAATACTAGATATCCTCATGAAGTCAGTAGTGATAAACATTTTCCCGAAATTAATGATGAGTTGTGTAGACTGTATAGAAAAAGATATTCTGAAGATACATCTAGAATAATACATTTTTAGTGGAACAACTACGAGAGGCTGGTGTTACTTAACAAGATATTAGTATCAGATTGATATTATATGTATGAATTATACTTTTCTAATAAATATTGAGACATAATTTTTTCGTATTCAATTAAAAATAAATCTACCCATAATATTTTCATCTATTGAAAAAAATATGTTGAGGTCGAACCTTTCGTGCAACATTCTCTTTACGAACAATCAGGAATAGGAGACTATATCTTCAAATCAGAGAATCAAAACAAAATAACTGTCCATGGTATTTTTCTATCAAAAATAATATTTAAAAAATAACTAGAATTTCTCAACTTTCGTAGAGGTATATCTCTATCGACATTATGTCATAAGTAATAAAAATCTTCTTTTCAAGCATTCATCGTTTTTTCATTCGAAAATTTCACAAGTCCACATTTTTTCAAATGCTTTTATCTCCAAAGTCTGGACAAATTTAGTTCTTGATGAGTAACACATATCCAACAGGATGTTGAAATTTCAAAATCATTCATCCATATTTTTGATTTTATAATATACCATTATACAGTTTCATGAACTACATCGAATCATACTAAGTTCTGATTTTTTCTGCAAATCATACGTTTTAATAATAAATTTTTCATTACCCCTTCACCTGTTGTGGAGTCTACAAATATTTGACAGGATGTTGAAGTTTCAAAATCATATATAAATTTTTTTCACCACAACTCCTTCTCCATCATCGCTGTTCTAATCAATTCACAATATAAGATCATATAATTCTCGAAACTGACTCAAATTATTTTAAATTAATCGTTCTTTCTCCAAGTGCCGTCCCCGAAATCTTTCATTCTACGACAATAATTCATCCAAAATAGTTTCTCCTTGACCACCTTTCTGGAGTTCAAACATTATTTGAAAACCTGTTAATAATATAAAATAATATCTCATCGTTAACCATACCCCGCACCCCTCCATTCTAATTAGTTCATAATAATCATATATGTTATCTTGATCTAACCAGGATCAAATTATATATTTTACACATAAATTATTCATAACATTCATAATCTAAAGTTGTGATAAACAATCAAAAAAATAATGTTTCGAAAAGCACACGCACCTTACACATATAACAATTCTTCAACTACACAGTTGAAGAATTGTTATTAGACAATAAGATAACAACATTCCAACATCATATTTTAAATATAAAAAATCTTACCTACTCAGAACCGAATCAACCACAATTTCGATAGAAAAGCTATCAACCGAGAATCTAGCGAACGAATAATAGAACGCTGCATACATCCTGTATTTGTATAACTAGCGAGATGACGTCATTACGAATAAGTAATAGAACAAACGGATAATTTACAAACAATGAAATCGACCTGATGACCTGTCTATCAAGCCCTTCCAAACCTCAGCGAAAGCAAATGAAAAAAAATGAGAAGGAAAAGACAGAAATCTCTTTTCCTCCTTTCGCTGAGGTTTGGAAGGGCTTGATAGACAGGTCATCAGGTCGATTTCATTGTTTGTAAATTATCCGTTTGTTCTATTACTTATTCGTAATGACGTCATCTCGCTAGTTATACAAATACAGGATGTATGCAGCGTTCTATTATTCGTTCGCTAGATTCTCGGTTGATAGCTTTTCTATCGAAATTGTGGTTGATTCGGTTCTGAGTAGGTAAGATTTTTTATATTTAAAATATGATGTTGGAATGTTGTTATCTTATTGTCTAATAACAATTCTTCAACTGTGTAGTTGAAGAATTGTTATATGTGTAAGGTGCGTGTGCTTTTCGAAACATTATTTTTTTGATTGTTTATCACAACTTTAGATTATGAATGTTATGAATAATTTATGTGTAAAATATATAATTTGATCCTGGTTAGATCAAGATAACATATATGATTATTATGAACTAATTAGAATGGAGGGGTGCGGGGTATGGTTAACGATGAGATATTATTTTATATTATTAACAGGTTTTCAAATAATGTTTGAACTCCAGAAAGGTGGTCAAGGAGAAACTATTTTGGATGAATTATTGTCGTAGAATGAAAGATTTCGGGGACGGCACTTGGAGAAAGAACGATTAATTTAAAATAATTTGAGTCAGTTTCGAGAATTATATGATCTTATATTGTGAATTGATTAGAACAGCGATGATGGAGAAGGAGTTGTGGTGAAAAAAATTTATATATGATTTTGAAACTTCAACATCCTGTCAAATATTTGTAGACTCCACAACAGGTGAAGGGGTAATGAAAAATTTATTATTAAAACGTATGATTTGCAGAAAAAATCAGAACTTAGTATGATTCGATGTAGTTCATGAAACTGTATAATGGTATATTATAAAATCAAAAATATGGATGAATGATTTTGAAATTTCAACATCCTGTTGGATATGTGTTACTCATCAAGAACTAAATTTGTCCAGACTTTGGAGATAAAAGCATTTGAAAAAATGTGGACTTGTGAAATTTTCGAATGAAAAAACGATGAATGCTTGAAAAGAAGATTTTTATTACTTATGACATAATGTCGATAGAGATATACCTCTACGAAAGTTGAGAAATTCTAGTTATTTTTTAAATATTATTTTTGATAGAAAAATACCATGGACAGTTATTTTGTTTTGATTCTCTGATTTGAAGATATAGTCTCCTATTCCTGATTGTTCGTAAAGAGAATGTTGCACGAAAGGTTCGACCTCAACATATTTTTTTCAATAGATGAAAATATTATGGGTAGATTTATTTTTAATTGAATACGAAAAAATTATGTCTCAATATTTATTAGAAAAGTATAATTCATACATATAATATCAATCTGATACTAATATCTTGTTAAGTAACACCAGCCTCTCGTAGTTGTTCCACTAAAAATGTATTATTCTAGATGTATCTTCAGAATATCTTTTTCTATACAGTCTACACAACTCATCATTAATTTCGGGAAAATGTTTATCACTACTGACTTCATGAGGATATCTAGTATTCGATGTTAAATAATTTTGTTCTATATCCTTTGGTCTATCACAATTATATTTCTGATAGATTTTTTCACAGTGTCCCTTCAGAGGTTCAATATTGACCTGATCATGAATCGGTTATGTTTCTTGATAAAGTAATGTATTAATTTTTCATTCAAAATATATTATAACTTGAGAAGGAATTAACGGTTTCATGGAATAATGTGAATTTCATTAATTTATTTTATCTTCATGCAACACGTTTTGTTTTTTCAAAGTATCATTTGTAGTGAATTTCCTTCTGTACACTAGACAAGTGATGTAAATTTTTTCATATACATTGAGATGTCTGCTCAAGTTATTTGATTGACCGAATTATTTCCTACAGATTCCACAAGTTTAAATCCTGCAGTTTTCGAAGGAGATCTAATAACAATGGAAATATGTTGTGTATCTGTTATATCCACATTTTATATTTCGACGATGAAAAAATTTGTTTTAATATTGATATATTCCAATAGATGTCAGTACTCAAACGAATTTTGTATAATTATATTGACAGAATTCACCCAATTTTTAATAAACAGAAAAACTACAATCCCATCTTTCATTTACAGTTTTTCAACCGATCAGTCAATATGGTGTCATTAGCTGCTTTAGTTGAGAGGATCAGAGCTCTTCTATGCTACTTGAAGTTTTCCCAAGATAACTCATCAGTTAAGGACGGCCTCAAGAATTGTACCATTGCTATAAGGCGATTGAAGAATAGATTGAGAAATTCTCATACAATTGGAGAGAAGCAGAAATTATTGAATACTTTGAACCATATCAAAACATATCGAGCACAATTGAAATTGAATTATCATAAAGGAGCTGGATATGCATGTAGAAAAGAGACAGCCCGAGACAGAATCCATTGGGATGACTCTGCTTCAGCATTCAATAGTCGCATAAGAACGGGTATCATAAGCAACCTGAAGCATAAGGATCCTAAAAATTTTCTAATGGACTGTGAATCAATTTTTCGACGTAGAATTCAAAACACTTTGAAAATCAGTGAAGCTGTCAAAGTAAATATGGTGTTTTGTGGAGAGTTTCAGATCACGACGGCCAATAAAATGCAGAAGGAGTATAAATATTTTACAACATCCAATTCGCCTATATACCGAGATACAAACATTACTGAATGGTTCAATAGAAATGTCTCAGTACCTCTTCTTAAAGATTTTGAAGAATTCCAAGAAAGAGATTCTGGATGGGCTCTGGCGAATGTGATGAATCTAGCAGTGAATATAAATAAATTCACCCCCCAACTTGGATCATCATACATTGAACTTCCCGCTGAAATTAAACGAAAAGAAGCTTGTATTAACGTGAGAAATGACGATGATGCATGCTTTGCATGGGCCGTTACGTCTGCTCTGTATCCTATCGAGAAAGATCCTCAACGAACCACCAAGTATCCCCATTATTCTAAAGTATTGAAGTTGAAAGGTATTCAGTTTCCCATGACAATGAAACAGATACCTAACTTTGAAAAACAAAACCAAATATCCATCAACGTCTATGTTCTAAAGAAAGAAGAAAATTTCAACACCTTACCAACTTACCTAACTAACAACAAAATGGAAAGACATGTCAATCTACTTCTAGTGCAAGATCGCTATACGGAAGATGATACTCCTGTTAGATATCATTATGTATGGATCAAAAATTTGTCACGACTTGTATCGAACCAATTAAGCAAGGAAAAGCATAAGAAATTCATTTGTGATAGATGTCTACGTTATTTCCGATCAGAAGGAAAACTAATGAGTCATTCGGAGGATTGTGGAAACATGAATGAAACAGCTATAAAAATGCCTGAAGTAGGAAACAACACACTCAACTTCAGAAATCATAAAAACAAGGAGAAGGTGCCTTTTATTATTTATGCTGATCTGGAGAGTATCCTGAAGTCTAATAATACGAGAAACAACTATCAAGAGCACAAATCTGCAGCTGTGGGATACTATGTGAAGTGTTCATATGATGATACTCTGAGTTTCTACCGCTCCTTCCGAGGTCCCAATTGCATGAAATGGTTTGCTGATGAGCTTACTCAGTTTGCTGAAGATGTAGAGACTGTTTTCCTATGTCCCTACAATATCGATATGACGTCAAAACAGGAGGTTGAATTCCAGAAGGCTACTCACTGTCATATTTGTGAAGAAATGTTTAAAGCTGAAGATAAAAAAGTTCGAGATCACAACCACCTTTTAGCGGAAACTAATTATCGTGGAGCAGCACATGAGGGGTGTAATATCAACTATAAGGATAGTCATATGATCCCAGTAGTATTTCACAACCTGAGTGGATATGACGCTAATTTTGTTATAGAAGATATAGCCACGAGTATGAAAGGAAAAATCGATTTGTTACCTATAACAAAAGAGAAATATATCAGCTTTACTAAACATTATGATGAATATTCTATCAATTTCCGATTCGTTGATAGTTTTCGATTTATGGCTTCCTCACTGGACCAATTATCTTCATATTTAGAAGAGTTTCCGAACTTGAAATCACAATTTATTAAGGAATCTGAAGAACATCTCAATCTTCTCACAAAAAAAGGGATAATGCCATATGATTACATCGATTCTAACGATCGTTTCTATGAAACATCTTTACCCCCTATTGAAGCATTTTATAATAAATTAGAGGATAAAAAATGCCCGCGAAGAAGATATGAGAGAGCGCAACTTGTGTGGAGAACATTTCAGTGTCAAAATCTGGGGGAATATTCAGATCTTTACATGAAAACTGACATTTTATTGTTGGCTGATGTCTTTGAAGAATTTCGAACAAGTTGTCATAAAACTTATGGATTAGATCCGGCTCATTATTTCACTTTACCAGGATATACTTGGGATGCTATGTTAAAATATACTAAACAGGACTTGGAACTTCTCACGGATATTGACATGTTTTTGTTTATTGAACGAGGAATACGAGGAGGGTTGAGTCAAGTTTGTAGTAAACGACGAGCTCATGCAAATAACAGGTATCTTCCTAATTATAATAAAACGCAACCTGAAAATTACTTGATGTACTTCGATATTAATAACCAATACGGATGGTCAATGTCACAATATTTACCATACGGAAGTTTTAAATGGGCTGATACTAATATGGATGTAACTCAAATTCCTGATGATGCTTCACAAGGATATATTTTGGAAGTTGACCTCGAATATCCTAGGGAATTACATGATAAACATAAAGATCTACCATTCTGTTCTGAACATTATAATTCTAAAACTCGAACACCCTGTTATTCTTCTCAACAAAATGCGAAACTTATGGCCACATTACATCCGAAGAAGAAGTATATCATTCATTACCGAAATCTAAAGCAGGCTTTGAGAAATGGATTGGTTCTCACAAAAATACATCGTGTCCTGACATTCCAGCAGTCGGCATGGCTTAAGTCTTATATTGATCTAAATACCAACTTGAGGAAAGAAGCTAAGAATGAGTTCGAGAAAAATCTCTTCAAGTTGATGAATAATGCTGTCTTTGGTGAGTTTTATTCAATATGATATCTTATTTAGAAGTTATTGCTTTGCACTTCATAAACTCACACATACTTTCTCATTGTTATAGGAAAAACTATGGAAAATATTAGAAAGAGAGTTAATGTACATCTTCTGACGACATGGAAAGGTCGATATGGAGCGGAAGCTTATATTGCAAAACCAGAGTTCAAGAATTGCACTATTTTCAATGAAAACTTGGTAGCTGTCGAACTCCGAAAACTAGAAGTTTTCTTGAATAAACCAATTTATGTTGGAATGAGCATTTTGGATTTGGCAAAAACGACAATTTATGATTTTCACTATAACTATATGAAAAATAACTTTGGTGACAACTGTATCGTACTGTATACTGATACTGATTCGCTCATTTATGAGGTCTTTGAAGATCCTTACAAAATAATGAGGCAGGATTGTCACAAACACTTCGATACATCCGATTACCCCGAGAATAATTGCTATGATATTCCTCGCGTGAACAAGAAGGTATTGGGAATGATGAAGGACGAGAACAATGGTGTTCCCATAACCGATTATGTAGGTCTTAGATCAAAATTATACGTTGTGAAAAACTCGATAGCTGATGATGAATTAAATGTAAAAAGAGGTCAATGGGAGAGGGACGAATACGATTCGGATGAGATTGAATCTATGGTTCAAAATTATGGCATCACGAAGAAGGCGAAAGGTGTTAAAAAATCAGTTGTAAAGAACAAGATCTGTTTTGAAGACTACATAGAATGTTTGCAAACCTGGAGACATAAAACTGTTTCACAGAATTTGATTCAAACAAAGGAACATAATGTTTATTCAATAACACAACAAAAGATAGCCCTGAGTCCAGAAGATGATAAGAGATATTTAGTGTTTGGAACATTTGAAACATTACCATGGGGGCATTATTCTCTGGATGAACCGAAAATTGATGAAAAATGAAGAATATGATGAAACTAAGAAAAAGATTCCAATATTATGAAAATTATTAAAAATGTAATGAACCTATTTTATTATTACGTAATCATATGTGAAAAGCAATAAATGTTTTTACTTGGTTCTATGATTTCATTTCACCTACCCGTTAAGGGGGAGGGAGGGGGGGGGGGTTGGTATCGTTGAGGCTTAAAAATTTGGGATATAGTATCTTGTCTTGATAATATGTAGTGATTGTATAACTTTTGTTTAAAAGTCAGTATTTTCCTGCTAGAGGGAGGGGGGGGGGGTAATCACCCCCCATTACCCCCCCCCCCCGTATCGACGCCAGTGCTAAAATCAATCTCTTCTTACTCTCCATTCTTCCGCTAATCAACTCTCCAACCTCTTCTACCGTATGACCTTGAACGGGACTTAGAAGAAATTTTTGAAAACATACGTTTTTTGCTACTTTGGACCTTAGAATTCCTTATGGGAATTTACATGTAAAAATGGTCGAAATTGCGCTCGGACCGGTGCTGCATATCTACTCAACAGGAGTTCGAGAATCATCACGGGTTGTGTATTTTCTCGAAAAATAGAAAATTCAATATAATATGACAAATACACAACTTAGATTTCCTAAAATATTTTCATGATGACCACTATAACCTAGCCTTTAACCTGATTCCCAACTGACGTCGACTTCTGGGATAGCCTGTATATGAACATTCGGTAGACAAAAATCAGGATCTTTTGAAACACAAAATTTCTCAAATTCCTCAATTTTTGTTCAGCAGTATATAGTACATATTTGGTAGTTGTGGGGATACGAAAAAAAATTCATGTGCTTTATTTTGCGACAAAACAATTATCTCTATTTTCTGATGAAAATGTTTGGACTACTCATTTAATTCTGGGGGTTTTGGTACCTATAGTATCTTCAAAATAACATCATATAGGCAATTTTCAGACGTTTCGAAGAAATTTGATTAACATGAAGTTTTTACTACGGTTTAGGCTTGAAAAATGATATTTGCATGTTTATTACCAATAAATCTGCAGACGCTCTGTACTTTTACCGAGCTTTGTGTTAAATATTCTAAAACAATTTTCTGTCGGGTAAGGATAATATTTTCGATAAATTCTCTAATATGCGCCATTTTATATTGCTAAACCACTAACCACCCTAACTAGTACCAAGAATCGAAGAATCCGACACAACATCTATCCTCGGTATTCTTCATTGTCCCGCTCTTCTCTTGCCTACGCCTATGGAACAATGGAAGGGATCTCGGAATTCGTATTCGAACTATTCAGAACCGATTTGTCAACGCTGTTCGTATGGAAACTAGTCCGAATAAGCGCAGGCCCTACCGGTTCACGTTTATTTTACAGTTCTAGATTCTAAGTTGAAACTAGTATCACACAACAGTTTTAGTTTACGTGAATTTTTCAACATAACTGCAAGGATGGAAGATAAAAAAATGTGTGTTTCATTGATCAAAGCCGTCAAATCAAGACCATGTCTATACGATTTCAATATGGTAGAGTTTGCAGACAAGGAATTAACAGAGCAGGCGTGGGACGAGGTTGCACAGGAAACCGGCATGAACGGTAAGTTGTTATATTGCGTCATTATGTAGAGTTTCAATCGGTATACGGTTGGAGTTTGATATTCATTGATTTTCAGTTCGCGGTACTGCTGGAACAGTTTGAGTTTCACATTAATATTAATGAGATACTGTGCCTTTTCGTGTTCTCAAAAACACGCTACCGAAATTATAAATCGAGTTCACGATTGGTTGGAGGTTGAAACTACTTATAATTATTCAAAACGAATGATTCATCATACCAGTATACTATAAATATATTGATATCAACAAATTGTATCGAAACTGGCACCCAACCGCAATATATCAGTTGGCACAGGATTTTATCAGCCTGGGCCGGGTATTTGGAAATTTCGGAAAATTTATCCACCAACAAGTTGATTTTCTAAGGAAACACTGAGTGTGGGAGTTTTTCTTACTATTTCGATTTGGATACATCTGTTTCTCTAAAGCCATTCAACTCCTCAGTTATGTATTCCGGTCGAATAAACTAAATATCAGAGTATGATAAGTTTGTATGGATATTGGAAAGAATGGGAAAAAACTAACACCCTATTCATGGGTCATGATGGATCTTTTTCATCTTGGGTGAACTTGCAAACAGGATCTTCACTAGTCCATTCCCTACTTAGATTGGAAGAATATTTCGAGAGAAGTTAAACTCAAAGAGCAAGAGCGTTTTCATAATTCGGTATGATGGATGCGTGAAATCGAGTATGTTCTCATTAGAAAGGAGATAGTTCAATTTCAGAAAAATATATTGTGGGAACTTGGTCAATATCCAGTATCCATCAAATTCTTCATGGAAAAATACATCCCTACGCAGGGTTGGAAAAAACCCAGGTTTTTTAGAAAAAGCCTTGGGCTATTTCGGGTTTTTATGGGTTAGTTCGGTTATTTTCGAGGATTTTCAGTTTTTCTTCAGATTTGATATATAGTTTCGGTAATTATATAGAACTAAAAGAACTGTGTCGGCGCTATGAAAAAAATTTCACTTACACTTTTGGGTCCCAGATTATTAAAATGAAAACGAGAAGTCGTCAATCCCTCTAGTTGAAAAAACAGGTAAAATTTGCTTCTGGAAGGTAAGGTTAGTTCGAGTTCCAGCTAGTTTTTCTCTGGTTTCTTAATGGACAGTTGCGGGAAATGTTTTATCTTGTTTATTTCAAACTTTCCTTGTACAGAAATGCCGTCAGGAACGAAAAATACCGCATTTTCTTCATCAATTACTTTAGTGAAGAGATCATAGGTACTCATTTAAATTATATATATTCGAAATTTTTAAATAAACCGTGATAAAACAATTTCGAAGAACATTTAAAAATAAATATACTTATTTTGTATTTGTCATTCGTTCAACCGAAAATTTGCAAAAAAAAACCGAATAATAGTGAGTTTTATCAATTTGAAAAAAAAAAACCGAAAAAACCCATTGGGAGTTATAAAGTGGGGAAATTCTTTGCCCACCCTGTCTCTACGTCAGAATGTTTGCTCAAATGATCATATGTTTTTGGAGCTCAATTTTATCTTTTTTCATTATATGAAGAAAATAATCGATATTCCAAACGTTGGCATTATTGTAACAATAAATCATCAGTTCAAACCGGTAAGCAAACAATTTATTTCTCAACGAAGTCGTTTGAATAAAATGGACGGGGTTATCAGAAATGTCCTGATCTGGAAAATGGTGGAGGTGCTATGTAAATTGTCCTGAGATGTAGATCGAAGACACTACAACATTTATTTATTTATTTATATAAGATTGTATCATGAAAAAATTCTTATATTTCTTTTTAAACCTCATTTTATTATTCGATTAACTTACGCTACCAAGACAGCACGTGATTTCGACGTGTATCCCACGTGGCACCAGTTTACTGATGAATAAGTGAAAATTTCTGTAATCAGTAAAAATAAATATGAAATAAATTGAATTATTGAAGTGACCTTAAATAAATTATGAAAAGTACCTTTAAGTTCTGGAAGAGTTTAGTTTTCACCATATTTTTTCTAATTAAAAAAGCTACCCTTGTTTGTATGATAGTTTTTCCATTATAAAAGACTTACAATTATGAAAACAAGAATTTCGTTGTATTTTTTTCGACCAGTTTGTACCATTTTACACAATTCCATAAGATATTGTGGAACGATTCTTCGACTCGTAAATTTTCTACAGCAGTTTGAGACGAAACACAATCTATTACCTTTCATCGCCAGCTAACACGAAAAATACCTACTTGAAAAATTAAACCAATATGAGCCAGTATTATAAGCCATCCCAGATACTGGAGATTATTAGAAGGTGTAGGAGGCTGTGGAAGTAGTGGCGAAAAAAAAAATTTCAAACATTTTTATTACCATTCCTGAGATATCGCGATTCTGAGAGTCACAATATACATAATATATAATTATATGCACACATTTCCACGCCAACGATACTGTTTTTTTACAGTGGTTCTCTGTGTAGGCCTACTCCACCAACTCTCATTACAATTTTAGGATAATTTGAGGAAAAATAATAATAAATATTAATAATAGATAATTTTGAGAAAAAAAACAACTCAAGTTCTAGATATTATTCTTCCAGTGTCATGACCGTTTCGATCGTTGACTATGATGTTGAAGATGTTAAATTTGCAAGAAGATTAGCTTCCATCATCTTATCCACTGCAGCGCGGAACAGCTGCGCTGTTGATTTGTCGAACCACACGCTGTGAGGTTTTTCAGCCACGAAGATCTCCTGCCTACGCTTCTTTTTCCCATTATCTTGCCTTGGATGATCAGTTGAAGCAGGCTATATTTTTCTAGATGTCTCATAATGTGCCCGAAGCTTTCGGTGTTTTATGGGTATTAATGAGTTCCGTCGGTTTATTGAGTCACCGTAGTATCTCTTCGTTGGTTATTCTGTCTATCCAACTTATTTTCAGAATCCCTCGATACTTCTCGCAAATATTAAAGAAACAGAAAAATTTTCCAAATTTTTTGGTGTTTTTCAACAGGCTGTATCTCAGTGAGAATTGGAAAAATCAACTTTTGAAGCTTGAAGATTCTAGTTTCTGAATTATTGGTTAACAATTACCGGCAGCCATGCAATCCTCGGATAAAGCACGTCCTTCGTCAGACAATTCCTATTTTTCATATATGACAATATTGTCACGATTCTACGAAGTTGTATGAAAAATAGAAATTGTCTGACGAAGGAGTCTGATTTAGACTCCGAAACGTTACGCTTCAGAGTTCAAAGTGTTTTCTTTTTGTTCATTGTTAGGAAACAAATTCTTCTTGTAAAGTTTTGGTCCCTGACAAATTAGTGCTCAAATTTTTATGCAGGGGCCTTTCTTCTATTATTAAAAATTTTTTTCCAATTGTTT